>JAKCPI010015885.1:0-12090 GCA_023213315.1 Euborellia annulipes | reverse complement strand
GCCACTATATGGTGGTTTTGATCAAAATAGACCAAACTAATGTGGTACCTTATTTGAAACCCTTCGTGAATTAATGTAATTTCAAAAGACTTCCCGATGGGCTAGAGGTGTAAAATGTAATACTTAAGAGTCATTTTTGATGACGCCACTATATGGTGGTTTTGATCAAAATAGACCAAACTAATGTGGTACTTTATTTGAAACCCTTCGCGAATTAATGTAATTTCAAAAGACTTCCCGATGGGCTAGAGGTGTGAAATGTAATACTTAAGAATCATTTTGATGACGCCACTATATGGTGGTTTTGATCAAAATAGACCAAACTAATGTGGTACTTTATTTGAAGCCTCACGCAAATAAGGCCCTATTAACTATAGTTTTGAATTTTGATATTTACGAGTCATTTTTTTATGATAATGAATAATTTTTCAATTGAACCAAATCAATACAGGCCAAACTAATGTGGTACTTTATCATATTGATGATTTTTGATAAGACTAAAAGACTAAAAAGCTTAAAATAAAAATAAAATAAAAAAAAGATTTAAAAAAAAATGCTTTTATTTAAATTGAACTAAAAAAAGAGAAATAAGAGAGAAATAATTTAATTGTTCTTGTTAAAATTTTTTAATATTTGACTTAAAATAAAAGCGTGGGGCGCGAGCCTCGGAATCACTTCGAAGCGCCCCACGCTTTTATTTTAAGTCAAATATTAAAAAATTTTAACAAGAACAATTAAATTATTTCTCTCTTATTTCTCTCTTTTTAGTTCAATTTAAATAAAAGCATTTTTTTTTAAATCTTTTTTTTCCTTTGATTCTCATTGGAATAAAAAGGGAATTAATTATAAAATAAAAAATACATTTGACAAATAAGCTGACGATGAAATTTTTTTAAAGATGTTGTTTAAGATATTTATTAATAAGTCTGATATGTAGGCCTTTATTTATTTTATTTATTTACATTAATTGAAACATGTTGACTAAAAATCGCCGCATATGATAAGGAAAGGCGAGAGATAGGGTTCAGCGGCGGGCGTCGCAGCTAGTAATTAATAAAATTAATTTAATGTTTATAGATGAAAACTATTTTTTTTTATTTCAGAAATAATTTTTATTCACCCTTTTCACTAATAAATTAAATATTTCTTATTAGGACCTTTAAAGCGCCATTACCGAGGGTAATTTTAAACTGTCAAAATATTTTCAGAAAATGCTCTAAATATTATCGTTTTAAACAAGTTAAATATAAAATTTAAAATAGAATTTTGAGTCTTTTCTTTGTTGTTTTTTTTTCAACAAAGCAACAGGTGGAAAAAGTCGGGATTTGTTTAAAATAAATTAACATTTAATTTCAAGACTTGAAGGATTCTTTTTTGTAATTAATTCTTTAAAAAAAATCGAGCAAACAAACATTTGCTTGGAAATTTGTATAAAAAAATAATAAAACATTTAATCTTGTTTTTTTGTTGGTTAAGAATTAATTGCGATTTGTAACAATTTTTTGTTTTTACTCCCCAATGATATATTTATTATTATTATTATTATTATTACAACCTATCTCTCTCTGAAGAAGAATTGCTAGACGTTTGAAATTTACTACAATTCGTTGCTGCTTTATATAGGCATCAAAATTTTTATTTGATTTTTATTACCGCTTTACTTTTTTGTTCAATTTTTTTTTTCTTAAATTTCGTTTTAAAATGAGAAAGAAAGAAGTAAAGAAGATTTAGGATTATTTGAAAATCAAGGATATCTCAATCAGATCTATTTGTTGCTATCGATTTATGTTTATTTAATGGAAATGAAGGATTTTTTTTTTATTTTATTCTCTGCGAAATTACAATTTCAATCTGTTAAACCAATGAAGAGTGAAATGATCAAATAATGAAAAAAAAATCTTCCTTCCTCGTCTTAAACCCGCGCAGTGGGATCGGCAGAGAAGAAGATTTGATATACGATTGAGAAACCTGTCGCGTAACAATTATGAGCACCAATAAAAAAAAATTATTAAACAAATATAACCAATGATTATTGAAAGAGAATTGTTGGATAATAAATTTAAAAAAAAGTTGCAATTCGCCCTTTATCTAGGGCTCCATGGTAGAGTATTAGCTAGCAGTGCCAAAACTCGAGGGTTTAGATTAGGAACCGACCGAATATTCGGTTTCGGCTACAGTTTCGGCCAAAAATTCTGGTTTAGGCCGTGGTTTCGGCCAAAAACCAGCCGAAACTTTAGGCCGGCCGAAACCTGAGTATGAAAAGATGGGATTAGACTGGCACGCAAAAAAAAAGTTCAAATGATTTGCACGTGGGGGAGAAAAAATTTTTCCCTTCCTAAAAAAAAGGTAAAATGATTTTCAAGAGAGGGAAAAAAATTTCCTGCCCGGTGGAAAAATTTTAATTTTCCTAAAAGAAAAAAAAAATTCAGCTCGGTGTAAAAGAGGCGGAAAAAATTTCGTTCAAACGGAGGAAAAAAAAATTTTCCACAGGGCGGAAAAAATAAAAAATGAAAAAAAAAAAAGGTAAAATGATATGAATTTTGTATAGGAAATACAAGTTTCTGTTTCGCTGTTTCGGTTACGGTTTCGGCCGAAACTAATATTGAGGCGGAAATTCGGTTTCGGTTGAAAATCTTGTTTTGTTCGGACCCTAGTTCAGATCCCATCGCAGGCGAAAAAATTTGATTCATTTTAATTGGATACCAAACAATTGAAATAAATAGGGACTGGGTCAAAATAGCTTCAGATACCGAAAAAGACCTTAAACAAATTAAAAAAAAGGTGCAATTCCTTTGGAACGACTGAGCCGACTGCAGTCGCTCATCACTCAGTGTGTAAATAGAAAAGGAACCCATTCATATGCCGCAGTGAGTCTATAGTGACGCGATTAAAGCGACTAGTGAAGCGATTTGATGACACGGGAGACGGAGCAGAATGAAATCTTTTTTTTTACTAATTCTGTGTTTGATCACGCTATTGCAGTTGAGGATCTCTAGTCCTTTTTTAGAATTCTACCCAAGCTTCTAGCGTCGCGTCGCTTTGACTGAAGCCAAGTCGTCAGTAGTCTCAGTCGCTGCAAACAAATTGCACCTTAAGTTTAGAATTAGTTCAAATCTTCAGCATAAATTAAACTAAAATATTTATTGAAATTCCATTTCAACTTTCCCTGAGTAAATAAAACTTCTAAATTGGATTTGGAACTAAACTAATAATAATAGCAATTAACGGAATGGGGTCAAATATTTAATCTTATGATAATTATATCATTAATTAGTTAATCAATTAATTATGACAGCATAACAATTAAACACAGGTCCTATTAATGATCAGCTATCTCACCCCTACATGCGCATACATAAGGAGATCAAGGGGAATCTTCCTTTTGACAATTATGTTACTAAAAATAAGTAGAAAGTCGGACATTCTTGGTCCAATTTGGATTAATCAATATCTGAAAGTCCGACTTTAACTTGTTTTAAAAGCAGATCAAAATTTTATCTCAAAAACTTAAGGCGAACCAAATTAATTTTGAAAAACATTTTATTAATATTTTTGACTGTTTTTTTTTTTTTTTTTTTAGAAAAATCCTAGTTTAGGTGTGAATTCGATATTTAACGATTTGACTTAAAAAACCGGCTTAAGGCATGAACACATACGTCTATAGACGTATGTATACATATTATGTATACATATTTATAACCGATCTTCTGAACATAAAGGATATTTAATAACAACAAAAGCATAATTCTCTAAATTTTACTATAAATCTCTCATTTAATTAATTTAATCTTTTTTTTTCATTTGGAATTAACACAATACAAATAAAGTATTAGAAACATAATATTATATAGATATACGTAATTACTTGATATTGAAATTTATGCAAAAAAGTATTTTTTTTATTAAACTCTCTCTATCGGGATTAAATAAAAATAAATTCAATTTTTATAATCAAACAATATCGAACAATTTGAAATCCCCTGGATTTGAGATACTAAATACTTTTTTTTTTTTACCACATCCACCCTCCTATGTTAATGACTTAATATATGAGAGAGAGAGAGAGAGCAAAGGACCAATTACAGGATGCCACGACTTGCGACAACCTGAATGGATGTTAATTATGTGTTAATTTGTTGTAATAAATTGACCAGGTTAGGTTTTATCGTTAAACATTCGTCATTAGCATAATGGCTGGACGACTTATGCGCGCATCATCATAAATAGAGAGAGATTTATCATTCGAGGATTAACGAAGAAGACGAGGAGAAAAAAATTTGAAAGTCCTCGCTCTATGACATTAAACAATATTTTAAATAAATATTTTGATTCTTAACCAAAGCAAAAATGAAATTTATTTTCAGCAGTGGGTACGTAAATTATAAAAGGTTAGATGAAATTTATAGGAGTGTGTTTGTTTCTTCTTTTTTTTTTTTTTTTTTGATCTTTGGATTTTTGTGAATCAAATAAAATCCTTTTTTTTTTATTATTGTGGAAAATTGAAATCCTAATATCATCTAACAAGTAAGAATTGACCCAAGGGTCTTAGGTTCTCCATCACTGCTCTAGTCCCTCAATAAATGGTCCATTTTCCTCCATTTCTATTTTTTGTTTCAAGAAACAAACAACTTTAGAAACAAATGTTTTAATTATTAATGAATTTTAATTTGAGAAAAATAAATTAAATGGCACTAGTAATTTAAAATATCACCCGGAGTTGAAAAATTATGTATACAGGTTATAAAAATTAAAAATACTAGGCTATAAGCAAGGGCGGATCCAGAGGTGTTTCTCGGGGGGGGGTAATCCGGTGTGGCTCGACGCACAGCACACAATTTTTTTTTAATTTCGGGCATTCTTTTTTTTTTTTTTTTTTTTTTTTTTTGGAATGGGTGCATAAGGTCCGAAGACCTATAATGACCAATAGTCACATGCAGCCAGGAAGAAAATAAAAACAAAAGGAGAAGCATAAAGGGGAAACTCAACTGCGGGAACTGAGAAGATGCCTGTTGAGGTTAGACTTGAAAGTCTGAAGATTGTAGGTTTTGGGGAAGATAGACGCAGGGAGCTTGTTCCAATCACGGGAGGTCATGGGGACAAAGGAAGAATGAAATTGATTTGTTCTGTTAGTCGTGATCTGAACAGCATAGGGATGCTGGGAAGATGCCTCTCTTGTGTTCCGTGAATATGTTGCATTGGGTGGGATAATTGATTCTGTACTTGTTTGCCAGAATATAAATACAAATCAAATTTTTAAGTATTAATTTTTAAAATTTTACATTAAAAATAAATTTTTTTTCGAAAAAAAGAGTCTTTTTTTTTTCAAATCTCGGGGAGGGGCCCTTGATCCGCCCTTTGTTATAAGTTGCAAAGAATTATTAAAAATTAACATTTTTAATACTTCAAATGTGAGTGCCATATTTTTAATAAATCTCTGAAACTTAGAAACTACCTTTCAAATTTTCAATTTTCATATATTTGTATTAGTAATTAATATAAAAAAAAAAAAATAGCAAATAAAGTAACAATGATATATGGTTATAGGTGTATTTGGAGTTTGAAAATTTCTAACATAAATACATGAAATTCTTTTTTGCTCTATCCCATTGTTCAATTAAATGCACTTGATAACGAGAGGGGAGAAATGCCATCTTTTCTCTAAAAACTCGTGTTCGCCTCACTCAATCTATGAAAGCCTTTGAGTATTAAAAATAATGTAATATGAGTTTCATTACAAATATATAAACCGAGATTTTGAATTTAATTTTTATCATCTTGATTATAAATTTAATAATAACTTTTTACAGTCTTGTTTCTCGAGGCCACCCAACCCATTATAGGTTCTATAGTGCTTGACTTTGCTTAAAAACATCTCCCCTTCATCTTCGCAATTCCATTAGCTTACCTTTGATCAAAAATAACATTGCGATTCTATAAAGATTTTGTGGAATAAATTTTGAAGGAAACTAATTTTATTTTTGTCCATTTCAGAAGTATCTTCCTTAAGCGAAATAATTTATTTAAATTATGAAAGAAATAATTTATTTAAATTATGAAGGAAATAATTTATTTAAATTATATAGTATTGGCTACCATTTAATTTAAATAAATATGAACAGATCCTGAAATAGGCTTTAAAAAAATTAGTTACCTTATAAATTATATAATGAGCATTTAATTAGACGATAATCTAAAAAACCATTTTATCTACCCTACCAGTACAATTTTCGGTATCTACAAAATGTCTCGCTGTATATATTGTATTTTATTAAAGAGAAACTCAAAGAATTTACCATCCGAGGGAGTTTAATTATTGTGCAATCTTCATTACCGATCTCTCTCTCTCTCTCTGGCAATCTATTTAGGGGAATTTGGACTTTGGCTTGTATCGACTCGATTAAAGTTTAGAGGAGGTTTAGTTTAGTGATGAAGGCCAGGAATTAGCGGCGCCGTCTCACGCTGCATTGAGTTATACTCGCGTTGATTTGAATAATTCCCCCGAAAAACCCCCGAGGGGCTCAAGGGTTGATTTTAATGCAAAGTTGTCGGGACAGAGAGAGAGAGAGAGAAGGGTTGATGCAGAGAGAGAGAGAATGAGAAAGAGAGAGAGTCACACTCGAGGAAATATCAAACAAGCCCCAACACCCCACGGCAAATCTAAATCAAAAGTACACTTGCTATGGGGTGTGAAGTGGTATAGAAACTCAATGGGGAGAGAGAGAAGAGGTGGGGTACATTTTAACTCGCGGGGGTTAATTAATACAAATTTAAAACTCGTTCTGACGACAAGGGTGGTGGTGGTGGTGGGGAGGAGGATACGTTATGATAAATAACCCCACTGACAGAACATCTCTCTTCCTCTCTAAACTAAAGCCAAAGGCTTCCCAATTAGCAGACACTTATCGCTAAAGAAAAGATATTCACCCTTACAACAAATAAATATTATTCTAATTATAAATATTACTTTGGAAAAAGAAGATGCAGAGATTTCGCAATGGAATATATTAAACGAAACGGAAAAATAACAAGATCTCTCAAACATGTGAGAAAACGAATTTAATTAAGATCATCAACAAGAAATTCAAGAACTTTAGATAAATTTTCATATTGAGTGTTTTTAGTACGGAGAGTTGATTCTAAATTTAATTTGATTGCAAGGAGTTGCTTTCTTGGCTTGGAATTTTTCCATTAAAAAATGATATTTAAAAGTAAATGGATTTTATCACATCCAGCTCTCATAGTTTTTGACGAAAGAACTGTGGTCCTTGCCCTGAAGATAGTAGGCGTATAGCCACCGAAACTTCAAAGTGAGGTATATAATAAATCTAGTCAAAAAAAATAAATAATTTGCAAGTAGAAAGCAAAGGTGAAATAAAGCCGAACTTTATTATTTGTGGAAAATTTTATTGCTTAAGGGGGTTCAGGAGGTAGATGTTACGCATGTTTTTCCCGATAAGAGGGCGTTGTGTGTCTTCAAAAGTAAGCCAAAAAAAAAACACCTATTACGAAAAATTGCCAAGAGATGTCAGAGTGGTAAGATTTTTGTATGAGGTTTTTTTAGAATAATAAAATTGTATATTTTTTAAACTCTCTAAAATAAAATAATAATTAGGGCTCGGATTTATAGGCACTAAAAATCTTTAAAATAGGCAGGCAACTAAGGACTAAAAAATTATTAAAATAGTCACTTAAAAAGGCATTTATTGTAAAAATAAGCACTTAAAAGGCATTATTTAAGAAATAATATAAAAAATTTAAAAAATTGATGTCTTATTTTTGGAAACAAAGATAAAACAATTACCTCCTTTGCACAAAGATGGCTGAATGAGGGCGGAGGGGGTGAAGCCCAACTGGGACGCCGTTTTTCGTTCGACCTTTTTTTTTTTTTTAGTATTCGAATTTCGTTCGATTTTTTTTGTAATTTTTCTCCGGATTTGTGATATAAAATGAATTTATTGTGAAATTTAAAAAAAAAAAGCCGAAATTGGCTTAAAATAGGCACTAAAAAAAGGCATTTATAGATGAAATAGGCACTAAAACCTGAAATCGGCCAAAATAGGCATTATAGGCACTAACAAATGCCTCTTATTTTATTCAGAATTTCATGAAACGTATACATATCATATTGGCCTAAATTTTAAGCCATAAATTAAAAAAAGGCAAATAGGGCGAAATCCGAGCCCTAATAATAATCAATAAAAACTTTTACTAGACCATGAAAAGAAAAATATTAAAATTAAAAAAGTTTTGGAAACTCTGCTATAGAATTTATATAAATACAAAATACATACATACGAAAAGCACAGAACATAACTTTCGAATATCTAAGGCAGAGTTGTCCAACATGAGGCCCGCGGAGGGGGTAAAATACATTGACACAATTGCAGAAGAATTCGAAAATCGATTTAGCGACTTTAAAAAAATCAAAAGAGAGATTTCAGTTTTTAGCCCCTTACAATTTCAGTTGAGAATGTAAGCAGGCAATTAGATCCTTTTTATCAACGAAGAATTGAAACTGGATTGAACTTTTTCAAGTTGTAATAAGAGGCTAAAGGAGCCAGTTAGTCTCCACGAAATGAAACTCTCTGTTGAGGAAACAGTTTCGGTTTTAATGAAATATAATCATCATCAGTCCATTTATCGAGAGTGTGAGCTCAAACAGTGGCGCAACCAGGGGGGGGGTTTTTAGGGTTTTAACCCCCCCCCCAGAAGAGAAAAAAAAATTCAAATTTCTATATATTATTACAAATTATTAGAAAAGAAAAAAAATTGTATCCTTTTTATTATAAAAAAAATAATTTCTTAAAAATATGTTTATTTTATTTAAAAAAATTTTAACAAAAATGAAAATTGCTTATTTTTCGTAAAGTATTAATATAAAATATATATATTATATATAAGAAATAAAAAAAAACTAATTCTTTTGTTATTTCTCCTAAATCATAAAAATCTGGTGTGACTGGCGCACAGCACACAACTTTCTCTTACCCTTCGGTAAGAGAAAGTTGTGCACTGTGCTGGTCACACCAGATTTTTTGTGTCGAGATATATTTAGTTTCCGATAGCACCTTAGTTTCAAACTTGCGTTTTAAATGTTGACTGCTTCAAATAAACTATGGTTATTTTTCAAAATTTTAATCTCATATTTGGACATTTTATACACAATATAGATTCGTAAATAAATACAAAATTTCATAAGAATTGGAAAAAAAAATTTTAAATGCGTAAAAAGTTCCAAAGGGGACCCCCTTTTGAATCGAAATTAACATACAAATCCCCATAGGAAATTAACATTGGTCAAATGCGAAGATAAGGTAGAAAAATTTAAAACGCGTAGAAAGAGAGAAGATAGTTTTGTGAGAGAGAGAGATATGTTTTCTCCGAAAAAAAAAAAAAAATGGGCGTTTAAATAATAATTGATTTTTAATCTAATAAAAAGAAAAAGATTTAAATTCGGTTACCATGGCAACCATTTATTTCTCCTATCTTTCCTATGAAGCACAAGAGTAAAGTGTGCTTCAAACAATTTTGAGGGCAAAACGAGAATATACATTTGAAAGAGCATCTAAAAAATAATTGATTTTTTGAATTTTAATCAAAATCGTTAGAGCGAATTTTGAGAAAATCGAAAAATACTGAAAAAGTACATCAGTAAAGTACTAGTACTTTTTGGCCGATTTTGATTAAAAGCTTATTTTGTCGGTCCCGGACCCGAGCCATTGGGGGGGGGGGGATGGCAGGGGCCGAAGACCCCCATCTAGGCGCTCCGGCCGCCTAAGAGGCAGTGGCGTACCGAGGGGGGGGGGGGCGAGGTGGGCGGTCCGCCCCACGCCCCTAGCCGGCATAGGCCCCCATCTATATATATAAAAATGAAATGGGAAAAATGTATGTATGTATGTAAATATGTATGTATATGTTCTATAGAAATCCACAATTTTCAATGAATCCATTTGAAATTAAGTACACATATAGTACATGGACCAGGGAGTAACGTAGTAATAATTTGAATCTCTTAAATATTTTGGAAAATTAATTATAATGAAATTTCTTCAATATGGGAACACAAAATCAACAAGTTGGCTAGAAATTAGAGAGCGTCCTTTATGCTCTGAGAACCAGCTTCCTACCTGACTATGGGCTGGGGGTGGGGGCTACGCAGCAGTTGAAAAACGAAGAGAGGACTCAGGTGACTGACCCTTTAAACATTCATAAACAGACCCTTTTGTGTTGTTCCCAATCGGTACCCTCGCCTCGCTTGAATATAAGATCCTTCCTTAACATCTTAACACTTGCATTGCAACAAGAAATATCCCAAATTGGGAATAAACTTGCTCGCCGAAGGCGAGCAAGGGGTCCAGGGGCGTAGCCCCCTGGCTAGAGCGGAAAGCCCGCCGAAGGCGGGCTTTGCGACTAGTATATTTATAAAAAAAAAAATTTAATGAAAATTTCCCTTTGAAAGGCCCCGGGGCCCTCAGGGCTCAAGTAAAAATGGGAAAATTTAGATAAAAAAAAAGAAAATTTAATAAAAATTTCTCTTTGAGAGGCCCCGGGGCCCTCAGGGCTCAAGTAAAAACAAAATTTATTGAAAATTCCTCTTTGAGAGGCCCCGGGGCCTTCAGGGCTCAAGTAAAAACAAAATTTATTGAAAATTCCTCTTTGAGAGGCCCCGGGGCCCTTGGGGCTCAAGTAAAAATGGGAAAATTTAGATAAAAAAAAAGAAAATTTAATGAACATTTCTCTTTGAGAGGCCCCGGGGCCCTCAGGGCACAAGTAAAAACAAAATTTATTGAAAATTTCTCTTTGAGAGGCCCCGGGGCCCTTGGGGCTCAAGTAAAAATGGGAAAATTTAGATAAAAAAAAGAAAATTTAATGAAAATACCCCTTGGGGTTCAGGGATATACGGTATTTTAAAAATGTTTTTGTATATGGAGGAGAGGGATATTAAAAGATGACCACCCCCCCCAAAAAAAAAATTCAATATAAGGCCCCCTCTTCTAGTTCCGCCCCAGGCCCCCAACTGCCTCGGTACGCCTCTGCAAAGAGGGGCTGCGCGTCTAGTCAAAACCCCCCCAGGAGCAAATCCTGGTTGCGCCACTGAGCTCAAATGACAAAGCATTGAGTCATATTGCGGAGTTGTCAGTAGATGTGTATTAGGCTGTACATAAATTATTGTATTTGTATAAAACAAAGTAATGCAATCAGCTTATACGATGGGCCACGTGTGAGATACAAAATTGTTTGAGATACAAAAATGCTTTCAGCTCGATAAATGGACTGATGATGGTTATATTTCATTAAAACCGGAACTGTTTCCTCAACAGAGAGTTTAATTTCGTGGAGACTAACTATCTGGCTCCCCGCTCCTTTAGCCCCTTATTGTTTAATAATACAACAGCCACTTTATTTCTTCAATTTTTCAAGTTGCTGCCAGAAGAATGATACCCCAATTTGGGAAACTGGAATGCACGTATCTTTGCGAAAGCACACTTTTCCAACATGAAATTTATAAAGTCAAAATATAGATGTTCTCTCTCCTGATATCTACTCAGTTGCTTCGTTTATCAATTAAAGTTAATATTGATGCATTAGTTGAAAGCAACATCCTCAAACTTCCCAGTAATTTTTTTTTTGCAATTTGATATTTTTTGAATAAATTAAAATAATAATACAAAAGCATTTTTACTTTGTATACCATCCTATTAAAACCCACTGATAAAAGCATACGAAGAATTTTTTTATAATACGGGCTTCCAAACCACATTTTTTTAACAGGGGTTACTTGCAGTTGGGCAACTCTGATCTAAAGTAAGAAAATGTTATATGCTGTGCTATCAGACACACCAGATTTTTTTATTTTAATTAAAGAATTGAGTCATCATCCTAAAATACCTATTTCAATTATTGGCCCGATTGCAAATCAATCTTTTTTTTGATATTTCGCTCTCTACGAAATAGTGAAAACCATCCATATGAGAACGAATCCCACGAGATGGTTAAATAGATTCAATTGAATAAAGTCCATTCGCTAGGTTGATGGCTGTAAACTTTTTTTTTAATTTGTTTGTGTTCGATCATCTCTCTATCTCTCGT
>JAKCPI010015884.1:0-109896 GCA_023213315.1 Euborellia annulipes | reverse complement strand
GGTTTCGGTCGTAGTTTCCGGTTTCGGCCAAAAAGTGGCCGAACCTTTCGGCCGGCCGAAACCAGAGTCTGAAAAAATGGGATGAGACTCGCATGCAAAAAAAAAAAGGTCAAATAATTTGCACTTGAGGGAGAAAAAAATTTTAGCCTCCTAAAAAAAAAGGTAAAATGATTTTCACGGGAGGAAAAAAAAAATTCAAAAAAAAAAAAAAAGGTAAAATGAAAAAAATTTTTTTATAGGAAATACAAGTTTCGGTTTTCGGTTACGGTTTCGGCCGAAACTAAGGTTGAGGCCGAATATTCGGTTTCGGTTTCGGTTTCGGCTGAAAATCTTGTTTCGGTCGGACCCTAATTTTTTCATTAAATAAAAAAAAATATTTATTTAATGTAAACAAATCCTCAGGCAGGCACTGGATTGGAATTTTGGATCTCACCACACCACAATAGCCCCGAGGAACTCTACGAGAAGCTGTGACATCCCGTCCTGTGGAAGGGACGTAAAGAAGGTTCCCTCTCAGTGATGCATTCTTCGAAAGGAGTAGGCTACATGCCGTTGCTGAGGGAGTCCCTTCAAACCAGAACATCCTCTCTAGCATAGAAGAGGTTGAATAAAAGGAGCCGGGTGAAATCAGAAATAAGGATTAGTTCACTAGCTAGAAATGAACGCAGGAGGAGGAGTTAGAGATAGGAAATGATGTAACTTCACGGGGAGCCGTTAGATGGCTGCAGCCAGAGGCAGGTTGGGTTTGAGGTGTGTGCCTTAGGCACTTCGGGCAAATAAACGGGGATCCATTTACATCCTAGTTATTTAAAATATAAAAATTAACAAAAATTATTATTTCTAAATATTTATAAATGAATCTGAATCGGTCTTGTTAGACCTAATTTTTTTATTTTAAAATTTTTGTATTTTAAAATATTCTAAAAATTAAAGGTAGATAGGGTTTGTGTTTATGATTGAGCAAAATTGGACTCGAACAGGACCTCCATGCTTTCGCTGCGGATGGACTATCTTTACCCTAGTTCGCTGGCCCAAAAAACACAACATCTCATATCCGCCTATTATAATAATGGAATTAGATTTTCATTGATTATGAAAAGATCTTAAATTCTGCATGCTTCGAGTCCAGAGGGCGCAATTTTGCCCAACCATAAACACAAACTGCTATCTTAAAGGATCATATTGACTGGCTAATTAACTCGAGTATTTCTTTAATAAGTGAAGTTTGATATCGGGGAAACTGAAGAAGTTCAGGTCTTAGTTCGGCCCCAAAATAAGAAAATATATATAATATTAGATAAAGATAAAAATTAAAAGATGTTTTCCTCATTAAATCTCCTAAACAGAGTATAGATAAAGAAAAAGAACATCCCTTAAGAAATAAATAAATAAAAAGGCGTAACGAGCGCTGGCTGATAAGGAAGAACGCAACTCAACCTCACCCACATGTAATTAGATACAGGACCAAGATTGATTGATCTTATTATCATCGGTCGATATCAAAAGAGGAAATGAAACCAAGCCACCCTCTCTAGGGCTATTTTGATTTATAGTGGCTCATCTTTGGCCGGTTGATCCGCGAGGCAATATAATGGAACACCGGAAACTCAGGCTGATGGAACATAAAAGAACCAACTAGAAAGAAGAAATAGAAGAAGGAGAAGAAGAGCCAGAAGAAGAAGAAGGAATAACAGAGTGGAAAAAATTGAAAATAACAATAAAACGCAGGATATAAAAAATAACAGCGCCTCTCTCTCTCTCTCTCTCTCTCTAGAGGAGATAGAATAAAGATGAGCGGCGAAGAGGATAAATCTTTACCAACAAATGAACTCTAGGGGAAATATTGTCTTGACGGAAAAAACGACCCTGAGGTGGACTCTCGTCTCCGTCGGGTCATCTTAATTTTCCTTTTCACAAAAAAAAAAGAAGAAATGGCTTTAGATTTAGTTTTATTATCGAATCATAATCGGGGGGAGAGGGTTTTTGCTTGAGTAAACAATTTTTGCATTTAGAAATGAAACATTGTTTTGAATAGATTTGGTGAATGGTCCATTATCCAACCCCTTTTGAGGTTGGGCATCCCTTGATTTTCTTTCATATTTAATAAAAAAAAATCTGGTGTGAATGTCGCAGAGCACACAACTTTCTCTTACCTTCGATAATCGAAAGTTGTGTTCCCACCAGATTTTTTGTGTCGACATATATTTAGTTTTCGACAGTACAGTACATTCGAATTTCAAGATGTAAAATTTATAAGTATGGGAACATATTTACATTTTGTTACCATGGCAACCATTTCTCCTATCTTTATATGAAATCAAAGAGCATCTAAAAAATAAGTTAATTGATTTATGAATTTTAATCAAAATCGTTGGATCGAATTTTGAGAACATCGGAAAAAAAAAACAGAAAAAATACATCAGTAAAGTACTAGTACTTTTTGGCTGATTTTGATTAAAAGCTTATTTTCACGCCCTAGGGTGGTGCCTAACGGGGGGGGGGGGGGGGGGGGGGGGGGGGGGGGGCCCCCCCCCTTTTTTTTTTCCCCTTCCCTACATTTATTTTTATTTTTTATTTTTTAATTTTTTGGGCGACCCCCTACCCCCCCCCCCCCCCTGTATCCCCCCCTGTGCCTAATTAAATATAAAATTTCAATCTCCTAGCTCAATTCCTACATGCTTTAAATTGAACACAGACAGACTATTTGGCGAAAACCACTTTTTTGGATTCGTTTAGAACAAGTTTCTGTAAAATTTCATCTTCTACTTAAATTTTGGACATACAAGCCCAGACCGACCATTTGCTGATAATATTACCAACGATAAATTTAAAGTAAAAATTTTTATAACAATGATTATGGCTATCATAAAACCGAAGAAGTCGCCTAAATGGATTTTTATGAAATTTCATATTTCTTTAGTTTAATCAACTTTTGAAACTTAACTGGTTTAACGAGTAGGCCTATATAAGGGTAAGTTTTGATTTTTATTAGATTACTTTTTTAGACGACCGAGATAGTAGTTAACACTTAAGATATTTTAAAAATTATTTTAGAAAGCATTCAGAGACATTTGTTGTAAGTTAATAAATTATAATTTAAATAAATTTTGCCGCTAATAAGCGGACCGCTGACCCTTAAGAACGTGAAGCAAGATCTTTACATCTAGAGGATTATACTTAAAAAAAAAAATTAAAGTAAAAATTATTATTTTTTCCTTTCTTTATTCCTAATCAAATTGTTAATTTATTCTTTTGAAATCATATAGAATTGATGATCACAAGTCATAAAACTAAAACTATAAATAATAATAAATCAAATCTATTGTTCAGGTAAAGAGTATTTAAAACTTTTTTTAAAACAATAGAGATCCGTTTCTCATTTATTCTTATATTTCTAATGGTTGGCAAATTGAAAAAAAAAAAAAAAAAAATTTAAAAATTCAAAAACTCATTATGGAATCTGTCGAGTCACCTTCCTGGATGATCGGAGGGAATAAAATAGAAATCAACGTGATTTATAATCAATAGGACACGAAAGGGGACACACGTAATAGGCCTGCTACTAACTCTAATTTTAAATATCGGTCTTTTTGTGGCTCTTGCTGTATAATTGACTCTAGATCGATGGTAAAAATCTTTTAAATTAGCCAACAATCTTTTAAATAAATAAATAAATAAATGAAATGGTGAGATTGCAGGCAGACAAGATATTAAACAAAATTTATTTTTTCTTCGACGTTTCGAGTGGCTCATTGCTCTCTTCCTTAGGGCGACAGTTGAGGGAGTGCATTCAAAGCCACCATTTCAATTATAATTTAGAAAATTTTTCTAAATACTTTATCTTTTATTTTATTTTTTTTTAAATTTATTTAAGGACTTTTTCTGCATCGGAGGCCATTTCTGTTTATTGGTAGTCATTTAAATTGAAATAAATTGTCGCATGAGACGGAATGCGAACCCGCGACCCTTGACCAGCACGCTAACCACTGCATCAAGGCTCGAGGGCTGATCTTTATTGTAGTTTTTTTTTTTTTATTTTTTTAAAAAACATTCACACTTTTTCTCATTCACACTCACACTCACACACACATTCATACAGTCTTTTCGCAACTCACCATATAGTTTTTGATATCGTAAAATAACATATATGGGGTCCAGGCCTTATTTACCATTTCTTGCAACATACTCCAACCTTTGGATTAGTCAACTCTCCCTCCCCGAGGGCGACTATTGTAGAAATAATACATTTTGTCTAATACAATTAAAAAATTTTCAAAAAAATATATTAGTATTGATAGTATGTTTTAAAAAAATTTAACATCTAAATAAAATAATAAGGTGAAAAAAAAATTAATAATTATTTTTATTCCTTTTTCTTAATATTTAACTTTACTTCAGCCTATATTAATAATGTAAAACTCCATTCATAATGCCTCCAGTCAATCTCGGATTCTACTCACCCACTTTTTTTTAAATTTATTTAAGGTCCTTTTCTACATCGGAGGCCATTTATACCCGGTCTCTATTTATTTCAATTTATTGGTAGACAATTAAATTGAAATAAATTTTTGTCGCTTGAGACGAACCCGTGACCCTTGGTACAGATGGCTAACACGCTAACCACTACACCAAGACCCGAGGACTCTTCTCACTTTATCGTGCTTAGAAGACTCCCTGCCTCTCTGCTTTCCATCCCTCTGTTCGACTGGCTAACAATTAATTTAGAATAACATTTCTCACTCACTTAATGAAAATTTGTAAAGGAAAATAAGGGATTATTTTTCTTATATAAAATTTCTAATTTTCTTTTTTTTTTTCTAGATTTTAAATAACTGTAAATTAAAAGCTCCCCTTATCTCAATTTCTTATGAAATATATACAGTATATAGGCCTATATTTTTTTAGAATTTTTTCAAAAATATCGTGAATTGAAATAACTCTAAAAACTTAAATTTCCCTATCCCAGCAAGTATTCCCTAAGATTTCTTTAAACGATGGTTTGGAATTCTTTCAAGCCACCAATAAAATAAAAAACTTTAATCCAAAGAATGAGAGGTTTTTGCTTTGATGGAGGAGTGTGGGGGTGGGGGGGAGGAGCGAGAGAGTATTTAATGAATGTGTTTTAAAGCTAAAACTTTAACTTCAGGCGAATAACTTAGAAAAGCTTTATTAAAGCAAAAGCAAACGTTTTAAGATGGAAATGAAATATCGGTACAAGTTTAATGAAATTTGTTGAGTTGCTGTTAACTGAGTTTTAGTTTTGTTAAGCCTGTTAAGACTAATAATAAATTTAGAGAACGAATAAATTAGAAATGGAAAATAAAAACTATAATATTAGATTTATTTAGAATTTTTTTAAATCTATGGTGGAGAGAGTTTTTATATTAAGAAAAAAAGACGAATGAGTATCATAAAAATATATTGGTGGCTTAAAAGATTTTCGAAATTCTATCCAACAAGATATTTGAAAAATTTGGATCATTGAAATTAATTTTTTGTTTCCCATGAATCTAGCTTAGATGCAGATGCATACATATAATTATGTAATTGTAAAATACAAATAATAAAATATTTTTGATATTAACATTGTCTTTTATTTTAAATTATTTTTGGAATTAAAACATGATTTATTGAAGGTGATGTTTGGAGAAGCCAACAACGGAACTGGAAAAAAAATTATTATACCATAAAATTTGAAGAAGGTCGCGATAAGAGACCGAAATAAATAAATTTCCTTGATAACTGGCTGCTAATTATTTATTTGTTACTTTTCTTTAGAAGTAGACCTATATATAAAAAAATATTTGAGGAGAATGATTGAAATTGTACCCTGGTAGGAATTGCCAATGCTGACAATTGGCCGAACCTTGGGCCAGTTGTCATTTGCCGAGCCTTGAGTAGTGACCATTGGGCCAAGCCTGGTCCGAGGCTTGGTCCATTCGTCTTCCCAAGGCTCGGTTTAATACTATTGGGCCAAGCCTGGTCCGAGGCTTGATCCAAGGCTTGGCCCAATGTTATTATATTATTAAACCGAGCCTTGGGAAGACGATTGGACCAAGCCTGGTCCGAGGCTTGGCCCAATGGTCACTACCCAAGGCTCGGTTTAATAATATAATACCATTGGGCCAAGCCTTGGATCAAGCCTCGGACCAGGCTTGGCCCAATAGTATTAAACCGAGCCTTGGGAAGACGAATGGACCAAGCCTGGACCGAGGCTTGGCCCAATGCTTAATTGACCCATCATGTAATTAAAAAAAAAAAAATTAAATTAAATCAAGTACTATTAATTGAAAAAAACAGTAATATATATTTTAAATCTGGTGATTGTTTGATAAAGTTTATTTAGCTAAAATAAAAGGCAAATCAAATAGCTTAAAAGAGAGTCATATCAATATAACAACTGTGTACGAGAGCGTAAAGGCATTGACAAATGACAAACAAAACCAAAAAGCTCGAGTTCAAATCTCTCGAGAAACAACTTTTTTTTTCCTCGAGGCTTGGATCGACCATCCATTTTTTTGTTTTCCAAGGCTTGGGCCAACCTTGGTTTTTTTGATTCTCGAGGCTTGGGCCAACCTTGGTTTTTTTGATTCCCAAGGCTGGGTACATTGTTATCATTCCAAGGCTTGGACCAAGCCTAGCCCAATGGTTAGACAAGGCTTGCGCCAAACCTCGCCCAATGCTCGGCACGATTGGTCCAAGCCTGGTCCGAGGCTTGGCCCAATTGTGTGTTCCTACCAGGGTAGTAAAATAAAGCGTCGTTGCATTGTTTTGTTCGTAAGTGCTAATACAATAACAATAGAGTATAGAAATACTGTATTTAAGACTGTATCAGACAAGAGTTGGAGTGAGCAGGGCCGGCCTAAGGCGTGTACGAGGTGGGCGGTGGCACACGTGCGGTTTTCTGGGAGACACCGAAAAGGGAAAAATAATAAAAACCTTACATTCTTGCACAAAGCCGGAACTAGGAGATTTTTTAGGAGGGGCAAAATTTAATTTGCCGCCCCCTTTTTAAAATTTTCTATACAACATTCATATCATTTTACCTTTTTTTTTTTAGAAAATCTTTCTTTAATTGCCGCCCCCTGATATCTGTCGACCGGGGCACATGCCCCCACTGCCCCCCCCCCTAGATGCGGCCCTGTTCTTGCATAGTAAAAATTTAAGTATTATTGACTTTTCCAATGGGAATTTGTATAACTTTTGTTTAACAAATAAAATGTTGTTGAGAGAACAATAAATTAAAAATGGTCAAAGAAAACAAGTTGAAATACACCCAGTGGTATTACTTATGAGGTATGGTTTTGCCCCCCTCTTCTTCCGTTTCCAAGGGTTCTGATTTCATTTTAATTTCATCTTATTTTAATTAAAATATTTCAAAATAATGAAATAAAATTGACGGTAAATAGACTTTAGTCTGTTTGGACAAAAAAAACTTTTCTCCTTCATCCCCAAGCAAAAAAATTAAAGAAAACTCTTATGTCGAAAAAACTCAAATGAATTTTAAGATTAATTATTTCTGAAATCATAAATAAGAATTTCCTCAAGGGCTCACAATTGGTGATACATAGATTCAAGTAAACAAGAACGAACAAATTTATACCCCCCAAGAACCAGCAACAAAGTCATTCAAACCAAAATGTTTTTATTTTGAGATTCAGTCCCTGTTCTATAAAGATTCCCTGACTTATTTTTAAAATAAAATAATAATATGATAATAATAAACATTTTGAAGCTGAAATTACAAATTCTAATATTTTCTTTTGTTTTTCTCTCTCACACTCTCTAGTTTGAGAGTTTGTTTATCCTTTCGTCCAGGTTGGATTTATTTTGGATCAGATTGCGTTTAGGGTTTCGAACACGCAAACCTCTCTCACAGGCTCTTAACACTTCTCGGAAGCCACAATTTGTTTCACGGACAAAATGAGTCTAAATTATGCCAGGCGTCATGCCAAGGTACATTTTTCATATGTGCTTAATTAAAGAAGACTGAAATAGAAAAAAATAGTTTTATATTTTAATAGGGTTTAATTTAAAAAAATATTGAGATACTAACCCAAACAGCCTAATGGGACGTATCTATTTAAAATGAACTAATTGCTAAATTAGTAAATAAATTACGTTTAATAAAATCCCCTCCCCCTTAACAAAATCCCAAAACGTCGTCGTAGCAGTGGAGAATAATGATAAGTAATATTATAAAAAGAACTAAAATAAATAAGTTGAATATGCATTATTCGCCTATATTTATTTATTTTTCAATCAAAAATCTTTGTCAGTAATCCTGGAATTTTTGAGGAAAATTTTCAGTTTGTTGTATAAAAATTATAAACAGGCCTAAAGCATATTTAGATTTCGTTTATAACTCTTGAGCAATGTTGACAACGAAAGATTCATCATCCCCCGTTTGCATCAAAACATCTTAGATCTTAAGCTCGTCTTACAATTCTTACTTTCAATTTAATTTCAAATCAGGAAATCGGATCTTAAGATCCTCTTGTCCCTACACAGCATAAATAATAATAAGTTAAATTTATTTCAAAAAAATATATATTCTATACCGGTATATAATATATGAATAGGTGAAATGCTACATTTCGCTTTTTAGGCTTTGGGATGCTCAAGGCGAGCTTAAGATCAAAGATGTTTTGGTGCAAATGGGCATATATTATTTAATTACAAACTTCTCCTCCTAATAAATTATATCTCTTTCAGTTGCCACTCAGGAGAATTTCTTTCTTGTTCATTGAAGTCTTTTCAAACAAATTTCTTGGAATCGCCAGTCCATCTTGTAGGCTGGCGGCCAATTAGTTGGTCTCCAGAGAGTAAGATATCCCAGAGAGTATTTTAAGAAAGAAATGTTATATTCTTTTAGGAGCAATTTCAGCAGTCTTTTAGTTGCATATTTTGGAGAATTCATATTTTGCTCTTTTTATAAAGGAATCCTTTCCATTTTTCTTTGAACAATTCTCTTCAGACTTTTTAGTAAATACTTTCTTCATATTATAGATTTAATTATTTCTGCCTTGCAACGAATGGTCCATGAGAAACAATTCTTCTTTATATCATTTCTATAAAGCACCAATTCAATCTGGTGGAGTTTCCTGAGACTAGTTTGTAGTTTGATTTAATCGTTAAATCAAGGCCAGACTTGAGGATTAAATATTTTTATTTACCAAAAAATCTCGTATTCTCAAACGTCTATCATTTATAGGGTCTACATAGAAACGGCATCCTTCCGACTGCCCTAAGCAGCTCTTTATCCGCTTCTAAGAGCAGCTGTAATTTCCTGGTAAAAATATTTCGGGCAATTCAAAGAGCGGGCATTTATCTCTTCAGGACTTCAAGAATGGTGATAAAATATAAAACAATATTAAATCATATATTTACTTAGAGAGAATTTATCTGCATTCTAAAATATAAAATTTTGCTCTTCCGGTCCAAACAGTTAACATGAGACTACAAAAATTTTTTCCCGAAAGATTTGCATATACGTTACTCTCCCTCTCTCTATCTGTTCTGTATATATTAAAGAGTCATTGGTCACGGTCATATGTCCTGTGATCGTCGGACGGATAAGCCGCCATCTGTAATTAGGACCTCGGCATGACACGATGACGTTTGCGGAGCTCGATGACGTTTGCCGACTACAATATTTACTACCTATATATATATATATATATATATAAATTGTTTTTCTAGTATTTTAATGTATTCACTCGTGAATATTCATCAGGTCACAGGTGATAGGCGAGAACGAATGCACGCCCAGATGACGCCACAAGTCACAAACGACAAACGAACCAAACTTTGTGTCCACATGCAAGTGTGTGCTTGCTTTGCTTGCTTGCTTGGTTGGTTGCTACTTGCTCTCTCCTCTACATGCAGATGGGATCCCAATTATAGTCAAGAAATTAAAAAAAAAAAATATATCTTGAAAATTTTGAATTTTTATTCATGTATAGGCCTAAAACTATTGGAAATGTTTAATATTTCTTTATAGAAACGTTTCGAACCAAATGTTTATTCTTCCATCTCCAGTTAAAATTTCTGAATATAAACAGTATAATCAACATCTTTTTAAATATATTGAAACAATAGGTTAATATTGATTTTTATATTAGGCCTATTTTTAAAATAGTCATTATATTTCTAAAAGGTACTTTAAGAAAATATCTGAAACGTTACAAATTTGGCTGCCTGTACACATTATTTAGTCTCACCTTAAGGGTATCTGTCTTTGGAGCCTTGCGCGTAGGCAACCATTTACGGTGGTCAATCCATAGAGTTCCCTTTAAATAGACATCCCTAATTGTAATAATTGAAGGGTTCGACTGCAGATAGTGCTAACCCACTTGCTTACTTGGTTGGTTGCTCCTTGCTCTTTTATTATGGCCGACAATTATTAACAAACTTTACAGCTCCATTGAGCAAAGGTCTGTAATAGTTGCACCATTTGGTATTTGGTGTTTGTTTCCAAAGTTTAAAATTGGAATATCACAAAACTATATATTTGTGGGATAGCACTATCTGAGCCCGACCCCTTCAATTCTAGAAACTTTCGACTAAAATTAGATTATTTATTTAATTTCGCTTTACTTTTAGAATATTTATCTTATTTTAAATATTACCAGACATAATATCATTAAGATCATTAAGAATTTTAAAATTTCATATTCTTTATTCATTATCTAACACAGAGGTTCCTAAACTTTTTAGGTTTCCTTTTTCCAAGGCGCACCATGTCAAATCTCTGAGCAAAACCTTACAGTTACAATTAGTTTTTTTTTTTTTTTTCTTCATTTCGTATTCTGATACTCATTGATATATATCTATTCCTCTTAAGTTTACAATTTTAATAAATATTTAAAACTTCTGACTAATTTTTCGACTAATAGCGAAAAATTAATATAATATTTTGTATACTGTAGAAAATTTTCACGGCGCCCCAAAACTGATCTAACATCGAATCTAATTAAATCCTTTCAACTCTTGACCATATATTTTCACTGTTTAGTTTTTTTAATTTAAATAAATTTTTGAGGCTTTAACCATAAGGCTGAACCAATTGAGCAAAAACGTTTTCGAACAAAACCTTTTTGACTAATCATGTCTAAAACTGTTTTTTCAATGCTTTTCTATGGCACGCATACCGAGGAGGCAAAATACAATTGAACATG
Source organism: Euborellia annulipes (assembly GCA_023213315.1). Taxonomy (NCBI): domain Eukaryota; kingdom Metazoa; phylum Arthropoda; class Insecta; order Dermaptera; family Anisolabididae; genus Euborellia; species Euborellia annulipes. Next base: position 98,716 of record JAKCPI010015884.1, on the reverse strand, counting down.
ATTCGACATCATTGAACAAAATGTTTTGCCATTGAGCGTTTTGCTCTTGGACAAAACGTTTTGTCCAATCGGTGTGCGTTCACCCTTAGGGACTTGAACTTCCTCCTCTGTGTCAAGGAACATATTTTTTAAATGTCTGCAACCTTGTTTGTAAGAAAATATCGAACTAAAAAAAAATTTTAATAGCATTAATTTAAAAAGTTGATTCATATTTTAATTCATCTAAATCAATCCTTTATTTAAATTCAACACCTTTTATAAAAACATCTCTCTCCTTTTCCTTAAACTATTTTCTTTATGAAATAATAAATAAAAACAAGATAAACTTGGTAAGAATTTGCATATATATGTGATAACATATAAATAAGAAAGATATTTATATATTTAGTGGTTTTTTTGAATTAATTAATTATAATTAACAAATAAATTAAATTTTTCCCTCTCTCTCTGAGGGAGGAGAAAAACAAAAATATTTAAAAGATTCAAATTAAATTACTCTCTTGACTTATGTTTAATTTAAATATACATATTTAGAGGTATATAAATAAATAAGTGAATAATTATTTTTTTTATATTAAATTAAAAGATGGTGGTCAAGGAATGTAAATTAATGGAAAAGGTTAAAGGGTTAGGATTAATAATAATGATAATAGATTTATGCGGAAATGTGTTTGAAAAAAAAAAATGAGGATAGCCGCTACTACTTTATTTAAGTAGACTAGAAATTAAAATATGAATTTATTCATTTCGAATTCTAGAAAATTTACAATGTAAATTGATGATATGATGATGATTATGAATAATGTTATCTGACACTTGTTGGGCTATTAACATGCTTACTAAATTAATTAATTGCCAATCCTTGCAAAGGGGAAGAGATTTTACTTTATTTTTGTTTTTAAGTGGGTGGTTATTTGTATTAAATAAATATTTTTTTTTTTTTTAATTAACTCCTATTGTAACCGGCAAGTTAATTATTTTAATTTAATTTTATTTCCAATTCTAATTTCCCAATATTATTTTTTATTTTTTTTATTTTATCTAATTCATTTATTTTTCTCAAGTAGAAAATCCGTTTATTTTCTCTAAAATTTTTCTAACGTATTTTTAACGACTTTTGTATAAAATTTCCTTCGCCTCATGCGAACGACACGAGCACGATTCAATTGCTTTGTGACTCTCGCCTTGTAAAGTCGCTTTGGTTATTCACAATATTTTTGCGTCCTGCAAAATTAAAACGACAGCCCTTGTCAATATTATTATATTTTTTTTATTACATAACCCTTATGTATTAATACTTTTTTCTGGTTAATTAATGACCCAGTTTTTTTTTCTCTAATTAAAATATTTTTACGTTCTACAACTTGTTACCTGTTATACATTTTTATAGTTATTTATTTTATTACTGTATCATTTTAAAGAAGAATTAAACCAATTACGTGTTAATCAAAAATTTCGTGTTGTCATTTGGTGTGTGTGCGTGTGAACCCTTCCCCCACCATCAACCATCTTCAACGACAATTTGGCAACGGGAAACGAAAATTCATCCTAACTGGTACCCATCCTGGAGCTAGCAGAAAATCATCTATTATAAATAGCATCCACCCTAGAGCTATAACTGCATAATATTTATTATAAAGGGCACCCAATCTGGAGCTAACTTTATAAAATCTATTATAAATGGCGCCCAACGTGGGGCCAACTTCATCAAATTTATTATACTATATCATTAAGAAATTTATATAATTATTGAAAAAGACTAATTTTTTTTTTTAAATACAAAGTATCGATGACTACCGGGAGACGTTCCACCCGCTTATTGCTCGGGGTTACCAATCCCGAGCTTTCTCCGTTCATATTTATTAAATAATACACACCCATAACATTTCTTTCCTTTGACATAAAATAAAATATGGATTGAAAAATCGTTCTATCAATTGATGATGACTTACATTTTGGACTTTTTTGAAATGGTTTGTAATTGGTACATCCACAGTTGCTTTGCTCGGCAGAACTAAAAAAAAAAACAAAAAAAATTTAGAAAATAATTCTAAAAATATTCATATTGTGAAAATATTGTTTGCTAGTATTTTGCATTTTTGTATTTTTATATCAAAGGTGTATGCAAATAATGAAATAATCAAAAAAATAAAATAAAATGTTTAGGATTTAATTATTAATCTATAAGTTACAGTAAAACCTTGTATGACTGCATAATCTCAACTCCAACATAAACATTTCTATTTAGAACTTTCTTCTATTTCATCTATAGAACTAAATTTTGTAAATATTTTTCATAAAAATTATGAACCACCCTCATAATCATTAAATTTCTACCCCACTGAGTGGAAAATAAAAAAATTAATAAAGAATACAAAAATTATTAAATTTGAAGCACTACATTCATATGATCGGGCATTCAACAGTCGCTTTCTATCCCCGATTTTATATTAATATAAATTACAGAAGAAACGTAACCTTTGAAAGTAGAAAAGGTACTTTTAACATAAAATTATATTAATAAATACACTCACAGTTACTCATAAAGATTTCACTTTAAATAACGACGATTATTTTTTTATTGCATCCTATTTTATCTATGTAAGTACTCTCTTTATCCATTGTAAAAATTTTATTATTATTATTATTATTATAAAAAATTAATTCAGTAGAAAATTATGTAAATGTTGCAAGTGCGAACATTTCAATCTTATATATAAAGAGATACATATATTAGAATGATATTTGAGGTCTATTGGCCTCAGAGAGTGAACCAGTTCAGTGGTAATTAAGTTCACTTGCTGGTGAGCAAATTTATTAGCTTTATTAAAACCGACTACTTGCATTTGCAATTGTAAATTTTCTAAATTTATTATTTTGACTACAGTATTTTTTTTTTTTTTTTTTGATAATAAAACTAATTAATGATATTAAAATTTTAAATAAGTTTACGCTCTTTTTAAGAACGTTTCTTGATTATGACCATTTGAATATATTTCGAAAAGGTTTTCATTAAGAGAAATTATTATATGATAGGAGTATATCTAATTGCTTGGTTATTGTAGGCTACTAGCAAATAGGTTGTAAGGGTTATTAATGAAAAAATCAAAGTATAATTATCAAAATAATCGATTTCTATGTTAATTAATTAATTATTTCTTTGAAAAAAACATAAATATTAAGTAGTAATGGAAAATATATCGATAAAACGAAATAAATTAAAAAACAGCTTATTTATTTTCGAATTACTCTTACGCAATTCTCGTTACAAGAATTGTGACTTCAATTTATGCAATAAATGATTCCTTGGAAAAAAATAATCATTGCAAAAAAAAACTAACATTTTAATATGCAAGATAATCAAAGACATAATCAAAATTTGTTTGTAAAATTAATTTTTTAAGGCCTCAAATCTTGTAGCAAAATATTATGATAAGAATTTTTATTAAATTTTAAATTTCTTTTTGTTTTTTATTGATAAACTAAATTTATAATAGCTACGTAATTTGGAAAAAAATTTCTGACTGTTTGGGATATAAAGATTTTAACTGCATTCATCACTCATGTCAGTGCATTTACAGTATATTGGTTGGCACTATTTTAAAACTTTTTAACGCCTTTGAGCTAGTCATCCCAAACCACACAAGCACACTAATGTCTGTATGACGTAGATATTAGGGATTAGTGTGGGTGTGTCGTTTCGGATGCCTAGAGAAACGAATACGAGTCCAAAATTATATTCGAGTATGCTCGAGTAGTTGATACATGAGTACTTGATACTTTTTAACCGTTTTGTGTACCTGATACAAAGTATCAGATTGATACAGTATCACCCAACCCTAATTAGCAGTCAATCAATATAATTGAAATAAATTTTATTAAGGGGGAAGTGAACCCCTTGGAAGAGAGTGTTGAGTCTCCCTCTGCTCCAAGAATTATACGTATTTGTCTCGGGTACTCTGTTTGAGATTTGTCACCTTTAAAGAAACCTTTTAGCTGTAATTATCATACTAAGATGGTGGCCATGTCACAGTTCCAAAGAGACTTTATTGAATCAAATTATGGCTGACTCTTTTTTGTGGTTGTAAATTCTCTATCATTTAATGATTTATTGATAATGTCAATATCTTTAACCTTATGATCACGGGGAAGGATAAAGGGGAGGGGGCAAATTGATAGATTATATGACTGAATCGAAAATATACAATCATATCGACGGTCCAGTTCAAGACCGGTCTAACTCAAAAAAAGCAATTTTGAGTTTTTTGCACATATTATCTTCAAATTGCCTCTACTATCTTTGTGAAAGTTCATTTCTTTAGTGGATCACCCCTAGATTGAGCGCGGGTAAGTGAGCCATCTTGAATTTGTCAAATCATTCATAAAATACAGTATTTTAACTACCAAAGTACAGCAATAAAAAAAATCCTTTTTAAATTTCTCGGCGTTGGTGTTGGAGTATTTTTCTGCCGACACTCCAGCCCTGATATAATTGACTTATTTTGAAAACAATGACAAAGATATTTTAAAATTTGTGATTTTTCCAGAATTTTCTTATAAAATCAAATAATTAAATAAAAAAAATGTAAGTAATTTAACTGAGAATCTTTAAAGATATTTTTAGCTTTTTCCGTAATCTCAATATAATTAATAATAATTTAATGATATCTTTTTTTTTAAATATGTTCCAGATCTCTCCTAGTAGATTCTTTCCCCAAATAAGAGAATAAGCGGAACATAAACCACACAATCGGCTCAAGCTCAAAGACGTCTGGTCCTTCTTTTTCGTTTTAATTAGAAACCCGTCGACGAAAAGTTTTAATGCTGGATTTAATTTTCAGGTTTTTTTTTTTTGATTTAGAAGTTTTTGAAATTAAAGAAAAGTAAGGAGGAAGAGGTTGAGTGAGAAAGAGGGGGTGGGGTGTAAGAGACAAGAAGATGAAGACGAAAGTGTGAGTGTATGGGGGATGGAGAGGACAAAACGGCGGTGGTTCGTTCGTTCGTTCGGTTATGAAATTTATCGCGGCAATATAATGTCCTAACGAGAAGGTGTTTTGCAGATGACGCAATCAACATGGCGCCCTAAGAAAAGCGACGAAAAAGGAGGGGGGAGGGCGAGGGGGTGGGTTGAGAATAAAAAAAAAAGCTTAGAGTAAGAGAAATGAAGGGCTCTCCCAACCCGCCACCCCCACTTATACACCCACACACACACACTCCATCTTCGGCTACACCGTCTTCGGCTACACCCTCTTAGAGCGAGAGCGAACGTTAAAAGAAACTTTGCAAGCACATTACAATTTCAAATTCTTTTTAATACTCTTGAATATTTAAGATGCAAGACTAAGATGGAAAAACGTTGCACTAATGTGTTGGAAAAAGAGGATAGAAAAGGATATTTAAAAAAAATATATATATAGGCCTTCTATAGATATAAATAGAGACTCTTTAAGACCTTTTCTCTTTCGTTAATGATATTTACGTTCGAAAACAGAGAGAGAAAAAGGGATAATTAATTTATTAAGAATCGCTTTAAGTATAATTTAATTAAAATATTGAAAATGAGGGAGTTTATAAGAGTTTATTTTATTATGAAGAATAAATTGAAATTATAAGTTTTTAAATTGTACTCGTAATTAATAGTTGTATATTGTTGGGCGGTTTTGTCGTATGTTTTTATGTATCTATTTATTAAATTTGTTACCATAATTGTTTAAAATCTTGTTGATAAGAGTTGATACGATTGTTAATTGTTGTTTAAATTGTTGACTATTGTATGGTAGGCTGTCCGAAATGACCTGTAGGTCAAGGCCTTTGTTTAGGGAAGGGAAAAAAAATTAAAAATTAGAAAATCTCGAGTTAGCGCTTTTAGAAACTTCAGAACATCAATTAAATACTAGACTACTCGTTTGGCATCCATCACCGGTTCTCTAATCATACTATAATATAAAGCACTAGCCACTGACTTCTGTTATGTTCCAGTTTACCACACTCTCTCGCTAATTGGCCAGAGACAGAGGAAGTTGAGTCAGTGGGGGAAATTTAAAACTTTAAAATTTTGCCCCTTCAGTTAGCAATTCCAAACAGTAAGGAAGAATAAATTTGATGCATTTGTTCGCCGAAGCCGAGCAAGGAGGTCCAGGGGGTGCAGCCCCCTTATAAATTCCAAAAAATGAGGGAAGAAGCAAAATAAAATGATTAGATAAAAATTTCTTTAATAAGTTTATTATTTAAAGAAATTGAAATAAGGAACATTTTTGGTAAGAAAAATTGTAAAGGTAGGCAGCTAACAATTTTTTTTTTATTTAATTAATAAATTAAGTCATAAAGAGCCATATTAAAAAAAAAATTATTTAACAGTCAAGCCAACATGGTAATTTAAAATTTTTAAAACTTTAAAATTTTTCCCCTTCAGCGAGCAATTCCATAGACATGTATTAATATTTAATTGTTTTTAATATGGCTCTCTATGACTGTAAGTTAAAAAGAACAATTTTATTTTTATTTTTGTAAAAAAAAAAAAAAAAAAAAAAATAGGGAGTTATTTACATCTTGTATTTTAGCCAACCTCTGAAGAAGTCCTACAGCAAATGAGGTCAAATAAAGTTTTTTTTTAAACTTTTGGACTTTTAATAAACCTCTTGGTTCAAATCCTGTTGAAAAAAAAAATTTTGCAGATTGCAGTTTGAGATATCATAATTTTTAAAATAAATTTACATAAAATTTGTAAAAAAAAAAAAATGCATATAACCAATTAAAAAATATTAAAAAACATTTGGCTAATTTGGAAATATTTCAAAAGAAATGACTTTTGAAAGGACTTGCTGCAGTTTTTCACATTTTTTCATTATTTATAATTTATATAATTAAGCAAAATAAAATCCTCTCTCCAATCGGATTTAATAAATTATAGATTTGAAAAATTTAAAAATACCCTTATTTAGAGTAATTTACTAAATCTTTACTATTTTACATTTTCTTAAGCTCTCCCTCCATTTTCTCTCTTTTTTTTTCGCTCTCACTTTTTTTTTCACTCTGGAAATATATTTCTTTTCACCCCCACCCTTTTGAGATATATAGATTTCCGTGTTGTTGCAACTCAGAGAGTCAAACTCTATATTTTTCCTATATACATACATATCCCACGAAGCCACGCATGAAATGACTTAGGAACTCTTAGAAAGGAAAGGAAACGTCAGGGTGGAGCGGAGAGGGGGTTGGGGGCTAAAAAGCATTGTATATATACACACATACAAACACACAACTCACGTTAATACATACACACAAACTCTTTCTGAAAATGCTTTAAGAAGTCTACTTCTTTCTATATAGAATTGTGTTTACCAATAAGGGATACATCTTTTCAACAGACCATTTCACTTGAATATCTTTCATGTTATCCCATGTTTTTAAAATCCAAAGAAAAAAAAAATTATTTATTGGCTAAAGCCTTTTTATTTTTATTTTATTTTGAAATATTAAGAAGTAAACAGAGTATTAATGGAGAAGTCAAAACTTTTTGAATTATTATTATTTCATTTTTAATACAGAAAACAAATTATATTTTCTAAATGACTTGAACTCAAGGCCAATGCTTCGCGATAAAATCTATTTAAAATATATTGGCCCTCGAGCTCGGCGTAGTTGGCAGGGCGCCTGTCTTCTATACCATGGGTCATGGGTTCGAATCCCAGGTTGTCCAATGATTTTATTTAAGCCATTTGGATACCAAATGACCGAGCAGCTATTTTTATCTTTATTAAAGAACCAACAGCGACGTTTCGGTTGACTATGCGACCATCTTCATGGCTAGAGTTCAGTCATGAAGATGGTCGCATAGTAACCGAAACGTCGCTGTTGGTTCTTTAATAAAGAAATTAAAATAGCTGCTTGGTATTCCTACTACATATTGATTCAGTGATTCACCTCGCTAACATATTATTTTATAATAGTATTTACTTAAATTATTGATATTAAGATATCAATTAATTTAAATGGGCTCAGATACCAAAAAATGCCAATTTTTTTAATATTTAAAATTATATTACCTCTCTCTCCCCCTCTCAATATATTCCTTTAGAAAAAAGTCTTGAATTTCTTTCACGTGATGAAATAAGATACTCTTCTTAAATCAGATAATAATTATAATGAGAGATAAACATATTACAGATGTACGATATTATCATTAAAATTGTAATTATAACAAGGGAAATTAACAATATCTTGATTTGTTAATCAAATAGATAATGAAATAACAAACTTTATTTAGTTTAATTAAGGTCTTTCGCCAGTCTTTACAAGTGGTGCCGACTGTCGAACCAGTAAGTATGTGAGTACTTTACTGTACCATCTATTGCAATAGTATTAAGACTAAAGCCCGGTAGTTAGGCAGCCGAAATGGCAAAAATAAAATTGTGGTGTTTTATGAAATCACGATGCAAGTGAAACTTTTTTTTTCGGATTGTAAGCATTTAATTGAAAAAATATAGTTAACAAATAAGTTATATGAAAAATATATAAATACAAGTAGCAAAGCCCGCCTCGGCGGGCTTTCCCACTTTGCAGGGCGCAGCGCCCCCTGGACCCACTTGCTCGCCTTCAGCGAGCAATTGCATCAAATTTATTATTGCTCATTGTTAGGAAATTTTTAAATTTCCATCTCTGACCGAAGTTTTAAATTTCTCTCACTGACTCAACTTCCTTTGTCTCTGGCGAATCAGCGAAAGAGAGTGGTAAACAGGAAAATAACGTAAGTCAGTGGTTATATTAGGCCTCTATATAGGTACCTGGTATAAATATAAACAATAAAATGAAAAAATATAAATAATATTTTCATTAACAAACGAAACGACTCTAATAAATTGGTGACCTCCCACCCTTCCAATACCTTCACTAGAGCTCTAGCGACAGTAGCGCACTCTCGTAGTAAGGAAACCAGGTGTGAGTCGCCGGTGACGTAACGCAACATGCTGATAAATGAGCGAAAAAATTTGAGGCAATGTAATAAAAGTTTCACTTTAAAAACAGAATGTATATTTGAACAAACTATACAGTAGTAGAGCTACTGTATATTATTTGATATTTCCATAATGGAGGTAAGGGACTAAAACAACTCTACTCCCTTCAACCCAAAATAAATATTTAATTTTTTCCTTAATAAAAATGAAGATTTCCCGTTTAAAATAAACAAGATGAATTAATTAAAATGCTTATTGAAGGGATATACCAATAAGAAGAAAATTTTAAATGCAGATTGAAGGCGATGTTGACTAGGGGGAGGGGCTTCTTGGTGGCCCTTAGGGTCCAGAAAAATTTGAATCTTAATTGAGGTCGAAGTGATAAAAGGGGATGTGCAAAAGAAAATCATTTTTTTTTTCTGTTTGATGGACAGAATAGAAAAATGGGTGCCACGGCCAAAAGTGTATGTATGAATGGGGGTGGGAGAGGGGGAGTTTTTCTCGCGTCTCCATCAATCATAGCCGAAAGGGCGTCATCTCCTGTTTATTCAACAGGACTTTGCTTGTAATCTATCTTAACCAATGTTTATCTTACTGTACCCAAAAACAAACCTCTCTCTCTTCCATCCATCTATTCTCCTCACCTAAGAGAGAGAGAGACGGATGGTTTTTCAAAAACGCCACTTTTTTTTTTACTCTTAAAACTTTTTCACAAGATTAAGTCTTATGCAACCTCTCTCTCTATCTTCGCTTTTTTTTTTTTTTTGAATATGATGATATTAAAAGAGATTTTGTTGTCTTATGTCGTCGTTTGGAAATGATCTATTTTTCTCTCTTTGCCCTTGTCACGTGCTTGAAATGAATTCTATTAAAAAGAATTTATTCAAATTTATTTGAAAATAATACTATTATTTGTCTTCTTTCCATTTTAAATCAACTAACTATATTTTAACGTAAAGTGTAATTTGTAAAAACCACAAAATCAAAATTAGTAGGGCCCAACGATTGTTGGTAAAAATAATGGTGTTCGCATAAATAAATGTCCTATTTATTTATGAATTGTATGTCTTTGTGGCTGAAAATATTGTATAGGGGAATTTTAAAAAAATCTGGTGTGACTGGCGCATACCACACAACTTTCTCTTGCCCTTCGGTAAGAGAAAGTTGTGCACCGTGCTGTTCACACCAGATTTTTTGTGTCGAGATATATTTAGTTGCTCTTAGCACTTTAGTTCCAAACTTGACCAAGCGATGATTCATAGATGGCCCTGAGCTATGAATGCTTCCACATCAGTAAAGTGTACTTCAAACGATTTCCACGAAAAATTTCACTGATATACTTTTTAAAGAGCATCTAAAAATAGTTCATTTATGAATTTTAAACATAATCGTTGCAGCGAATTTTGAGAAAATCGCAAAAAACTGAAAAAGTACATCAGTAAAGTCTACTTCAAACAATTTCAACGAAAAATTTCACTGATATGCTTTTTACAGAGCATCTAAAAAATAGTTGATTTATGAATTTTAAAAAAATCCTTGGAGCGAATTTTGAGAAAATCGAAAAAAACTGAAAAAGTACTTTAGTAAAGTACTAGTACTTTTTGGCCGATTTTGTTTAAAAGGTTATTTCAACAAATAAAATTTCAACTTCCTAGCTCATTTCCTTCATGGTCAAAAATGTCCACACACAAACAGACCAATTTGCGGGACCCACTTTTTTGGACTCAGGGGACCTCAAAACATGTATATCCATCAAAACCTCGACATCGAATTTTTGACATGATCGCAATACTTTCTCTCTATATATATTTCATATAGGGTAAGAGAAAGTAAAAAAGGAGCTTCAAAATTTTCGAAAACTAAATAGACCCTATATTTTATTAATACTGGCTATATATTTTATTAGGCTGACGATTCGATCCCTTGTCAAGGCCATTTACAGAACTGAATCATTAGAAATACATCTTATTATAATGAAAATATTCAGTTCTGAATATGGATAGACAAGGAGCCGAAATGTCAGCACGGAACCACCTTAATAAAATATATTTGGCAGCCGAAAGCCTTGAAGCTCTTTTTTTTGACTCCGCCCATATCATTTATGTAAAACAATATTTTAAAAGAATATTTAACCTCGTAAGAATGTATCTAATTATTTATCTATCTTCATTATAGTGCCCACTCTCGGAATAGAGGAGTTATTTATGCAGATTGTCTTTCTTCCCTCCAATAAGTTAAGAACTAGAGAAGCTATAAAAGAGAACTTGTCGACCTAATCACTGTTGGATCTTGATGTCAATATTGGAAATTAATTAAAAATTTTCAAATCCTATTTGTTTTCTTTCTTAAAACAAAAAATAGTGATCTTGATTGCATTCAATCTTGAAAAATAAAATTTGTTTAAGTTACATTGACTTCTAATTAATTTGGATAGATATGTTTGGAATCTAAATGGCTTCTGGTGCCAAAAAAGACTTTAAAAAAAAATCGTATTTCTAGTAGTTGCGTCGAAAATTTATTCCTAGCTAATTAGCTAATCCTATTTCTATGTTGATCCATGTTCTCCTTTCTTCCAACCTAATTTACGATAAAGAGAAAAGCTTACAAGGGGACGGCCAAGTGAGTATATCACGGATTCGTTTGAAAAAAATTGAGGTGATACTTTGAGCCAAAAAAATGTTCAAGTGTTTCGGCGTTTTACTCCATAGAGCCCCGATTGGCCAAAAAAAATAAATAAATACCGGAACAATTTTCGCGCTTTCAAGTAGTTTCTGTTTGAAATATTACGTAATAGTCAGCTGTGGTTGGGCTGGTAGCGTCGCCGACTCGTAAATATGAGGTCCCGGGTTCGATCGAGGGAGTAAGCAATTTTTTTTTTTTTTATCTTTTTCTGTTATCGTAGGGTCATTCCACGTCAAATCAACCAAAAAAATAAAAAATTTTCACCCATAATCTCAGATTTTTATGAAACTTGGTATGTTTGTTCTATATATAGAGATAAGTAACAGCACCAAATTTCAATTTTTTATCTCACTTAGTTTTCGAGTTATGGCACTTTAAAGTTTTGATTTTTTCACCTTGGAGAATGCCATACAAAATGTGACATGGAAGAGAAAATAATTTCTCATTTGCTTATTTGACCACCAATCTTGATGAAATTTTTATGGTAGGTTCTTTAAACAATAAGGAATTAGAAAAAAAAATATATCACGAATCTAAGTTAATCCTAAAATATAAAAAAAAATTCATATTGTTGATTTTTTTTTAGTTGTGAAAACGCAAACATGCTTTAGCGCTAAAGCCAATATCTCCAAAAGGGAATGAGATATTCAAGAAAAATTTTTTTTCTAAATAATCTACATGAAATGGGCTTTAATTTAGTAAAATAAAATGTTTGTGTATTTTGTTCCCTCTATTTCTAAAGTCCATTGCAAGTTTCAATTTATAGTTTTACATGTTAAAAATGTTTCAAGGGCAAAATGAAAATATACATTTTAAAGAGCATCTAAAAAAATAATTGATTTTTGAATTTTAATAAAAATCGTTGCAGCAAATTTTGAGAAAATTGGAAAAAACTGAAAAAGTACATCAGTAAAGTACTAGTACTTTTTGGCCGATTTTGTTCAAAAGCTTATTTTGAGTGTCCCGGAGGGTACCTAACTTAAATATAAAATTTCAACCTCCTAGCTCAATTCTTTCATGATTTCAAATGGACACTGTGTGTGTGTCTGCTTAAAACTGAACACAGACGAAAATTCAATCAATTCAATTGAAAGTATGAAAGGATTGAGCTAGGAGGTTGAAATTTTATATTTAAGTTAGGTACCCTCCGGGACACTCAAAATAAGGTTTTGAACAAAATCGGCCAAAAAGTACTAGTACTTTACTGATGTACTTTTTCAGTTTTTTCCAATTTTCTCAAAATTTCCTGCAACGATTTTTATTAAAATTCATAAATCAATTATTGTTTAGATGCTCTTTAAAATGTTTATTTTCATTTTCCCCTTGAAATCTTTTTAACATGCAAAACTATATATTGAAACTTGCAATGGACTTTTAGAAATAGAGGGAACAAAATACACAAACATTTTATTTTACTAAATTAAAGCCCATTTCATGTAGATTATTTAGAAAAAAAATTTTCTTGAATATCTCATTCCCTTTGGAGATATTGGCTTTAGCGCTAAAGCATGTTTGCGTTTTCACAACTAAAAAAAATCAACAATATGAATTTTTTTTTATATTTTAGGATTAACTTAGATTCGTGATATATTTTTTTTCTAATTCCTTATTGTTTAAAGAACATACCAAAAAATTTCATCAAGATTGGGTGTCAAATAAATAAATGAGAAATTATTTTCTCTTCTATGTCACATTTTGTTTGGCATTAGCCAAGCCGCGCAAGGTGAAAAAATCAAAACTTTAAAGAGCCATAACTCGAAAACTAAGTGAGATAAAAAAATTGAAATTTGGTGCTGTTACTTATCTCTATATATAGAACAAACATACCAAGTTTCATAAAAATCTGAGATTATGGGTGAAATGGCCTGGTTGAACTGACGTGGAATGACCCCGTAGCAAACAATATATTTAAAACTGATTAATATTATTTTCTTTTATTAGTAATTAAATTTTAAAAATTTTTTAAAATTGTTTTCCGAGTTTATTTATTACCTTAAAATTAAAATTTAATTTAAATGCCTGAAGAAAATATCATTTATTACAATATTTAAATATATGAAGAAATAAAGAAGGCATAAAATAATCCATTAATTAAATAAATACCTACATGAAATTAATAAAAAATTTAATTTGCTTATATTTGATTAAAAAAATTAGGTACAGTCAAGCGAATATAGATAACATGCAAAACAAATAAGACTATTAGCGCAGTTTATAAAGGATATTTTTTTACATGCACATTTTTGTTTTCGGATTTCAGGAGGGAAGCACTATACTGTCTGTACTAATGAAACTCGAAAAAAAATTTTAAAATTTAATAACTAATAAAAGAAAATAATATGAAACAGTTTTAAATATATTGTTTGTTACGATAACATAAAAAGATTAAAAAAAAAAAAAAATTGCTTACTCCCTCGATCGAACCCGGGACCTCATATTTACGAGTCGGCGACCCTACCAGCCCAACCACAGCTGACTATTACGTAATATTTCAAACAGAAACTACTTGAAAGCGCGAAAATTGTTCCGGTATTTATTTATTTTTTTTTGGCCAATCGGGGCTCTATGGAGTAAAACGCCGAAACACTTGAACATTTTTTTGGCTCAAAGTATCACCTCAATTTTTTTCAAACGAATCCGTGATATACTCACTTGGCCGTCCCCTTGTTAGTTGAAAAAGATCTTAATTTATTCTATTCCAGAAGTACATGAATTGTATATGAATAAGAAAAGAAATGAAATTGGAAAATAATAGTCATTAATTTTTTAAAAGATGCCAAATAAGCTAAAAAAATTCTTTCAAACAATCACCTACATTGATATTAAGCTTAGATTAATATTATCATTTACCTAATACTTATGTATTATTCTTTAGATCAAGGTCGATTTAATAGATCAAATTAATGGGTTTAGCTTGTAGAAATTTTTACAGGTTATCTATTAGGATGTCTATTTTAAGTTTTCGACAAAGGTCCCTTTCCAACTTGTGGGGGGCCCCTCCCAAAAAACTGCAAAAACCTCAATATCTTTGAACGTTTTTTAGTATTTTGCTTATATCATGTAAACTAAACATATTTTGTGCACCATAATACAATACAAAATTGTAGAATATTAAATTTGCTAAAATTTAGTTGATAAATCGAATTTGTAGATCCAATATTAATAGAGATACGGCCGAATGAATTTTCTATTTTGACTAACTTTGATCGAACTTAGCTCGGTTAATATTGGGTCTACAAATTCATTTTATCAACCGAATTCTGCCAAATTTAATACTCTATAACATTGTATGTGCTATGATGTTTATTTTACGAGATATAAAACAAAATCAAAACTGAAAAAAGTCCTCAAATTTTGAGGTTTTTGTCCCCCCCTCACCCTTTCCTCCACCAAGTTAGCTCAGGGTCCTAGAGTACCTCCAAATAACGGGTATAAATTTCTACAAGCAAATGGTGACTCAACATATTATTAATTAAAAAATATTGGCTATATGTCTAGTGTTCATATTATTTTGTCTATCCCCTGTATTTAATTAATCAAATTTAATTTGTAAACTTGTAGATAATACAGTAAAATGTAGGATTTCTGTAAACCAACATGAATGACCTTAAAAGACCTATGAGTGTTAGGGATTATTTGGAGGGATCTTCTTAGGGTGTAGTGCAGAGATATATATCTCACCTCTTGTTTTAGGAGTCAGGGGTTCACTTATTGTCCCAAGAGATAAAATAAACCATTTAGACGATATCTAAATGACCTAAGATCCCAAAAAGTCGAGTCAAAAACTTCGGCGGGGCTTTCCGTCTAGCCGGGGGCTGTGCCCCCTGGACCCCTTGCTCGCCTACTTATATACATACCGGTACATACATTTTCCCTTTCCATTTTTATATATAGAGATTATTTTAACGCTTAATTATTCATGAACTTAAGATTTTTTGTGAATAATATCCTTTCCGGGACTCTGCCGGTACACAGACAAAAAATTTACGCCGATATTTTAGAATTCAAAATGTAAATAAATAAAAAAATCGTAAACATGGGTAAATATTTATATTTTGTTACCATGGCAACCCTTTCTCCTAATTTTTATTTTTTCTTATTTTAACGGTTAATTACTCATTAACTTATTGTTATTTGTGAAACAAAACCCGTCCGGGACTCTCACAAACATACACAGAAAATTTCATCATAATTGGTTCAGTCGTTTAGGAGGGTTCAGTCACATACACACGTACAGAAGAATTATATATATAAAGATAAGTTAGTGTCATCACTGTGAAAATAACTCTCTGACAAAACAATTGAAATTTATTTTTATTTTTTTTTTGAAATCATGAAGGTTTTTGTGTACAAGTGGGTCATGTCCAAAATAGACGTTGTCATTGTAGTTTTCAAATGTTTTGCAACCATCGCAAAATGTCCTCTCTATCCCTACTACTCTTTTTCTTCAACTTCTTCTTCTTGCAAGTTTTTGCTCTCTCTCTTCCCCCTCCGCCCCTTATCAAGATTCCGGCCCTCTGTTAATTGTTCCGGTTCTTATCTAAGATGTTGGCTGTAATTTCCTGAGGTCCTCGTCGCACGCACACTCTACTCCCCACCGCCCCGTGCATACCATTATCATCTCATTAACGTAAATTACAATAAATTAAATGTAATTATCCTGGCTGGTCGTCCTGGTCGTCGTCTCGGCGACGTTGTTGTTATTTCTCTGTGTGTGGGTATCGGTATCTGTTTGCCCCGCGCAAATGTCCAATCGTCTTCTGCGTTGTTGTTTGTTGTCTTCTTTGTCAGTTATCACGTGATATCGCGGCGTTTCATCAGAGCCGCCCCTATATATAGCGTGACATCTCAATTTACAACAGGTTAATTAAAATACAATTACACAGAGTTCACCCTGTGTATATATATATATATATATATATATATATATATGTTTGCATTTTCTCAGAACAATCTAATTTTTAAACAGCTTGTAATATTTTAAAGAATTCTTACTTAAAGGAATGTGAAGAAAACTTGAGTGGGTAATGAAGGCTCTACGGATTATAAATATGTCGATGAAACTGTTCAAATACAATCATAATTAAAATTCTTAATACTGAAAAATAGATTAATGATAACTCCTAAAATTTTAATTTGACTAAGGTATATGATCGGCCTACTAGTCAGACTTTAAATATTTTATCAAGGAGAGGTTGCAGGAGCAGAAACTGGCAGCTAAATTTTTTTCTTTAAATATTAAATTATTAAAAAAACAAGTGGCAAAGTCCGCCTTCAGCTTTTCCAATTGACAGGGGCGAGCAAAAGCATCAAATTTATTCTTGCCCACTGTTTGGGAATTTAGCGATTGGTGGCCTTCGGCGAGAGAGATTGTTAAATAGGAACATAACGGAAGTCAGTGCCTAGCTCTTTATATTATGATGATATTAAAATATTAAAAATATTAAGTATTTAAAAAAAAAAATTGGCTTCCAGTCTCTGCTCCTGCATGATGCTCCTCTTTGATACGACTCAAAAGACACAACTACAATACTAATTTAAATATTTTATCTAAATTAATACGATATACCCTCATATTTATTCATATTCCATACTCAAGAGATTAGTTTATTCTCTATTTTCTATTTTAAGCCCGAGGCAATAAAATATCAAGAAAAGGGAGAAGAATTATACTAAAAGATCCATATATTTTTCGAAAGAGTTTCTTATTTTAATTGATATTCTATGATTATTAAAAATCTATGTAATCTCTGTGTTAATAAATTAATGGATCTATGGGAAAACATTTCCTTCTCTTTTTAAATTATTATTATTTGAAATTCCTATCGGGATTATTTACCCGAGGTGCTTTCATGCACGCAGACACACACCTCATATCCAACCGGCCTCTGGCCGTAGCCATCTACCGGCACCTCGTGAAGTTACATTATTCCCTATCTCTAACTCCTCCTCCTGCGTTCATTTCCAGTTAACTAGCTAATCCTTATTTCTGGATCTATCCGGTTCTTTTTTATCCAACCTCTTTTATGCTATGGAGGATGTCCTAGTTTGAGGAGGGAGTCCCTCAGCACCGGCGTGTTGTCTACACCTTTCGAAGAATGCATCACTGAGAGGGAATCTTCTTTACGACCTTTCCACAGGACGGGATGTCATAGCAACTTCCTCTCTTCGTAGAGTTGCCTGGGAGTCATTGCGGTGAGAAAAAAATCCCTCACGCCCAGGATCAAGAAATTTCTTTGTATAAGCCGACAATCTCTTTTTATAAAATATAAGTAAGCTCGTTGCCCTCGGGCTTGGTGTAGTTGGCAGCGTGCTGGCCTTCTATGCCAAGGGTCGCGGGTTCGGATCCCAGGCAGTTTGATGATTTTATTTAAGCCATTTGGATACCAAATGACTTAAATAAGAATGCCTGGACCTCCTAATTGTATCGTATTAAATTAATGAGTATCGTAAATGTCTTATATAGCCTGAGTTGTCGAAAAGACTTTGTAAATGTGAGTGTGAATGGAAAAAAATGTGAGTGTTTAAAAAAAAAAGTAAGCTCATTGTTAGTTGCTAATATTTCATCATATTATGATTATGAAAGCGAAATAAATTTGATCATTAATTAATTAACCTTGAGTCAAAGAATATATGAATATTTAAATGTAGACGTCTCAAATTTCAATAAGGCACACTGATTGAGCAAAAAAGCTTTTCGACAAAACGTTTTTGGCTAATCGTGCCGAACAGTTTTTTCAATGCTTTTCTATGGGGCAACGCACACCGAGGAGGCAAACAAAACACAATTGAGCATGGTTCGGCATCATTGAACAAAATGTTTTGTCATTGAGCGTATTTGCTCAATGGCTGAACAATGCGAACGCACACCGATTAGACAAAAATGTTTTGTCAGTGAGCGTTTTTGTCTAGTCGGATTGCGTTGGCATTGGACAAAATGTTCGACCATTGAGCAAAAACGCTCAATGACAAAAAATTTTGTCCAATGCCAACGCAGGCCGATTAGGCAAAAATGCTCAGTGGCAAAACATTTTGTCCAATGGAAAAACATTTTATTGAATGACAAAACATTTTACCTAATCGGTGTCCGTTGGCATTTGCTCTTGGTCAAAACGTTTTGTCCAAGAGCGTTTTGCTCAATCGGTGTGCATTCAGTCTAACAAGTAAGATTTACTACAACAGAGAGATTAATGTTTGAAGTTCCAATAGGAAATGATCGAAATCTACACAATCATATGATATTAATAACATATTTTATATTAAAATCAAAATTGTTCTTTAGACTAAAAACAAGAAACAATTTTTTTTTGAGATTAAATTTTTCAAATCATACCTTACATACATTATTATAAATTCATTAAATATTTTAAAATATTTTATAAAACAATTTAATCATTAAATTACAGTATGAATTAATTAATTTATTTTTCAAAATATTAAATTTTTTTCTCGTGATTGTGGCACAGAGAGATAGATGACTTTGGCTGTTTCGTGCCTAGGGTCCAGGGTTGCTCTCATTCCAAGCTGAACAAATTTATCTCTATTGAATTGGTTGCCAATCATTTGAAATAAATAGGGATGTCTTTTCTTTTAAATTTATTTTTCTGTATCTGAGGCCATTTAGACCCCGTCCCTATTATTTCATTTGATTGGTATCCAATTCAAATGAAATAAATTATATTTATTTAAAAATTATGATAAATATTTATTCAGATATATTTATTTATTTCAATTGATATCCAATTGCTTAATAATCAATATCCCTTTATCATGATATTGTTATAGGGGGTCACCAATCCCGAGCTTTCGCCGTGCTTGGCATTACTTAACCGCAACGATTGGGGTGACTGTTGCCAGGGGCGGATTAAAGCAATTTTGTCGGGAGGGGGCGGTTTTTTTTTTAATTTTTATTTTTTTTTATTTAAGGACTGTCGGCATCTATGGTCATTTAGACCCCTTTCCTATTTATTTAAATTGATTGGTAACAAATTCAATTGAAATTAAAGAGCGGAAATCATAATTTCTTTAGATTACTAGTTTTTATAACTTTTTGAATTTCTTCTCGCGATCGCCCCCACCGCCCCCCCCCTTTAATCCGCCCCTGACTGTTGCTCTTCTCCGTTGCCAGGCCCCCCGGCTTAATAAATTTAAAAAGCCTTTTTTTATTGAAATTATTTATAATTTTTCATTTTTTTTTTTTTTTTTTTTTTCAATTTTTCACTTAAAAAATCAAAAACATCCGCGGGCCCGATAAAATTATCTGTTTGGCGGGTTAGCCCGCGGGCCGTAGTTTGGACACCTCTGTTCTAGATCATTGAACTAATCATTAAAGAAAAAAAAATTAGGTCAGCTTAAATTCAGAAAATGGTTATTCTTTTAATGGAATTGGTATATGTGAATGTATATGTATATACATTGTATCGTTCCTCTCTCTCTCTCTCCTCGCTGAATGAAGACTTTAATTAGATACAGCATTAATATTAAACAGTTGATCCAGCACTAATAGCCTAGTCAATATCAGGGCTGTCCGAGGGGCAAACACCGTTTCTCTTTCTCCCCATTGGCGTCACTAACGCAATTGTCAGTGTTATCATTTCCAATATATGCCCGGCCGAGAGATGAGATGATGGCCACAGAGCATCGTCACATTTCATTGTTTGTGTGCGATTGAATAAAGTCGTCCATATTTGCATCCATAATGATTGGTATTCCGTCAAACAAACAAATATTAAGTTATATATTTAAAAATCACGGCAAAGCAATATTTACTGTGTATATATTAGCATATCAATGGTTGATCGGTTGGGTGGGTGGGTGAGGCTCAGGCACAGATGTTGCTTTTGTTAATATTTGCACAATTAATAAATCCAAAACGACCCTTTCTCTCTCTCAATTTGCAAAAAAACATACCGCGGAGGTTGTGTTATGTGTGCAAAAATTTCCAATAATCTGCACATCAATGTTTCAATCTATAACCGTTAGTCAACTGTCTCTCTCTCTGATTGGCTATCTAGTTTTAAATTGCCTTTTTTTTTCTACGTCAAAGATTGAAATTTTGGATTAGTATTTTCGCTAGAGGGGAATATTGAACATTTTTATAATAAACGATTATAGAATTTAAGTTTTAATAATTAAAAAAATTTTATTTTGAAATGAAAAAAATGCAAATTATCAGAATTTTAAATAATTTTGATGTTTTGAAATTATGTAGTCAGTTACAGGAATCAATTAAATAAATAAATTTTCAATTGTCAATGTTTGGAGCGCACTCTCCTGTCAAATATAAATTTTATTGTAGTTGTAACGAAATTGAAATAAAAAAGACCAATGTATCACAGGGATCTAGGGGAGGGGAGCAGTGGGGGCATGTGCCCTGGGCGGCAGATATCAGGGGGCGGCAATTAAAGAAAGATTTACTAAAAAAAAGGTAAAAATGATATGAATTTTGTATAGAAAATTTTAAGGAGGGTGCGGCAAATTAAATTTTGCCTCCCCTAAAAAATCTAATTCCGGCCCTGCATTGTACTATATGTGTACTTGTGTATTATTTTGTAAAAATATAAAAGCAATAGAACTATTTTTTCTATTTATCAATTTTAATATAATTTTGTCAAAAAAATTAATTACAAAATAAATATAATCTATATTTGACACTTTTAGAGATAAAGGGTAGGACTTGTCCTCGAAATATCTTTTTGCTTTCTCTTACCTATATATGTAATATATTAGTTTTAATTTGTTAAAAGTCTTTTTAGGCATCTGAGGTCATTTAGGCCCCATCAATTAATTAGTATCCAATTCAACTGAAATAATTTTTTCGCATGGGACGGGATGCGAATCTTTGACTAGAAGCTTATGGTCAATCTCTGAGCCATAGGTCATGGGCCTCGGAATATCTACAGCGAAAAACAAATGTTTTATTTATTAGATTCATTTTCTAAATATTAGTAAAATTACTACACATTTGTAAACGGTTTTTGCAAAGAGCTTTGTAAACTGTATAGTAAATTTAGTATGTATTTGTCTAAGAATTTTGTAAATTGTAAAATCACCAAAATTTCTTTTACAGTGTACTATACGCCCAGTAATAAAATTATTTTATTATATTTAGATAAAATTTTATTTTGTTTTAATTGTTAATACTTTGTTAATGAAATGGCCTGTAATTTATTTAAACAATTAATAAGAAAAAGATTGATCAGTGCTAGAAAATGTAACTTCTTGCTTATATTAAGAAAATGTACAGTAGTTATACATCAAAATATGTATAAATTAGCATTAAATGTTGACGAAAAAAAAGTGAGATAATTAATAAATAAAAATAATTCTAGAGTAATAAACTTTAATCTTTTTTATTATTTATATATATATTATATATATAGAGATAAAAAAAAAATGTTAATTATCAATAAATTTATTTCATTTTCATTTCTAAAATACTAATACGTTTTTATGATCCTACCTGAAAATGATAAGAAAATTATTTCCAACATAAAAAAAAACGGGTTAGAAGAGAGGGGGGTGGCAAAGTTAAAATAAAATAAGTTTTTTTTTCTTTTTCAGGGTCAACATGCGTCGGTATATTTTATGAGAGGGGGAGGGGGGATAAGAATAAGAATAAAATTTTTACATAGTTCTGCATGCCCCTTAAAACCCCGAAAACTCAAATTGCGTGCCACCAATGAAAGGAAGGTTGCTAATTAACCAAAAAAAAAAAACTTTCTCTACTAGTTTCGTGAAATGAAGTTTTTTTTTTTCTCGATCCATATTTCATATGAAAATAATGATTCTAGTTGAAACAGCCATTGTGGCATGACGCCGCTTGCTCCCTCCACTAGCACAAACAACGCTTTTTGTTTGCCATTTAAGTGTTTTGATCTCATTAAAAACGAACAAAAAAATATATATATAAAAAAAAATGGAATGAAATCATTAAAATATTGCGTTTTGAATAAACCTCCGAACAACAACAAAAATTACTTTGGGAACTTGGCAGACCTTAATTATTATTATTATTAATACTATTATTTCGACTACAACTTTTTTTTATACTATTCTAAGATTATAATCAATGCATTTCGGAATAATTTGTCTTTATTATTTTTTTTCTAACCAAACAAAAAAAAAAAAAATTATTCTATTGATTTGTCTAAACAGAATCCGAAATTTTTATGCTCAAAAAATAATATATTAATATGAAAAGTATATAATTTGTAATCCATAGATAATAATTATTACTTTCTCTTACCTATATATGTTAATATATAGAGAGAGAAAGTATTGGATTCATTTCAAAAATTCGATCACGAGATTTTGATGGATATACACGTTTTGAGGTCCCTTGAATAAAAAAAAGTGGTTTTCGCAACATGGTCTGTCTGCCTGTCTGTCCAAACTAAAAATAAACAAAAATCAGCTGCTGTGCCTTTTTTTATCCTATTTTTTTTATCGATTCAGCTATGACCATGGGCGTCCGCAGGGGGGGGGGGGCAACCAGGCACTTGCCCCCCCCCCCCTGGAAAATTAAAATGATACAAAAAAATGTATAAAAACAAAAAAAAATACAAAAAAACCTTTCTCAGTATACATCAATCTTGCCGCGGTGAGAAAGCTTTAAATACTAAGAGATGTGTAACATCATTAATATCAAAGTACGTTTTTTTTAACTTATCTGGAAGTGACCTGCCCCCCCCCCCCTGCAAAAAATCCTGCGGACGCCCATGGCTATGACCTTGCTAACTACTTAATAAAATCTAATTCAAATTATGTTTTGAAGGTGTAACAAAAAGTTAGTATGATTTCACCAAAACTTACTTCTATGTAGACCTATTATTTAAAAATTTAAAAATTATATAAATAATTCTTTATAAAAGTAAATGTTAAAGCAGCAACAATCAAAGAAAATTCACTTTTTTATTGAATAAGATAAAATTTGAAGAAAAGAATGATTAGAGTTTGTAAAGCCTAAAAGATTGGTAAACAAAGCCCTTTGAAGGGTCGGAGTGAGAGAGAGAAGGGACTTTAGAGAGATGAAAGATGGAGAACGAGAAGGAGAAGGAGGAAGAAGCTGCGCTCTACTCTAAACCAGTACCAAGATGTATTGGTATGCAAATACACAAAGCACAGTAGACGCCTTGATAAGTATTGGAGCAAAAGAGAGGGAGAAAGTAAAATCTCAAGTCCTCTTAAGTTCTTAAGTCTAGAGAATTTTGTTTTTCAAACTTGAAGAAAGGCAAAGCAGCAGGCTTCCTTTTTCCATCCACCCACACCTTTGTTGAATTCCCACAAGGATCTCTCTGGGATCAACTCCGTGGTGGAGGTGGAGTCAAAGAGCAAGTACAAAGGCACAAAAACACAAAACGTAAAAGTTTGATTTCCCTTTAGTTAAAGACACCAAAGGACATGATAGTCAATTTTTCTATTTTTCTTTGATTTTATAGAAAGAAATCAGGGTATTTAAAGAAATAAAACTATTAATTAAGAGTAGTTGGAGAATACGATACTAAAACAATTGTATGTGAAACTAACACAAGACTCAACAAACAATGAAACCAACCTGACTGACATAAAATGAATAATAACAAAAAAAGATATAGATTGCAGATTGCTTCTGTCATTTATATTCGTGAAGTTAAGATATTGGTGCCAGGATGGTGTTTCTAATATCACCCGTGCCCCCGGGTGTGGCGTAGTAGGCAGCGTGCCTACCCCCTATACCAAACGTCGCGGGTTCGGACCCAGGCAGTCCGATGATTTTATTAAAGCCATTTGGATACCAGATGGCTTAAATAGAAATGCCTCAACCCACAATATATATATTACTTACAACGGTTATCGTCTAAAGTCTTAAATGGCCTGAGTTGCCGAAAAGACAGTGCGAATGTGTGTATGAGTGTGAGTGTGAATGAGAAAAAAGTGTGAATGTTTTAATAATAGCTTAAACATAACTTTGGGTCGTCGCTAACTTAACAGGGATCTGGACTAAAAATTCAACATATATCCATATACATATAGGTACTCGAAGGCTGGGTTATCCAAATGAAAGCAAAATGGCAACTTCTGATGCAAGAAGCCCTAAACTTTAACATATTGTAAAATATATAACAACTTATCATTTTATTGTTAAAAGAAGTTGAATCCAAATAAAAATAAAAAGTACAAATACAGGTAGGCCCTATATCTTCTTTTATCAATAAAATGATGAGATGTTGTATATTTTACTATTAGAATAAAACTGAAGATGGTTTCTGTACTACGAAAAAAGCCACTTAACAGAGACTGCACTAACTACCCCTACATTAAGCAACCGGCCCTTAGAGTGGCATAGAGGAGAAATAAGTTTATCAAAGAAAAAAGAAGATTGGGTTTGAACAGGTCGTTCTCCAAGTATTCGTCATGAAACTTAGGCTACTATATTCAAACATTCTTTCTGAAAATATAAGAGATAGGATATATAAATGATTTTCAAAAAAAAATAATGTTATCACATTCAGTTCAAAGAATTTATTGCCATTAAACTTAATTGATTAATAGATACTGTGGGCCTTAGTAGAGAGATTAAGTTTCGCTTCTTATTCTAGGGGTCAGAGGTATGATCCCTGTTCTAAGCCTCAAAAATTTATTTAAAATTATACAGTTTACCAATTAATTAAAATAAATAAGGGGTCCTCAGATCCTGATAAAAAAAAAAATATTTATTAATAATATGAATTCTCCCTCTATTTATCTACTATACACAAAGATGATCTATTGATATTATTCGACTTTTTTTTTTAATTAACAAAGTAATTTAAAAATATTTTTTTAATGAAAAAATATGTTAAAATTTTTAATTACTTTTTGCCTTAATTTCTTTCTACATTTGGTTTTAATTAATAGAGGAAATATTAACCAGGGGTTAAAGTAACCAGAACAAATTCGAGTTAATTAATTACTGTTCAGGATTAACATTAGCTGTATGATTATTCTTTTAATAAATTAGAATTACAGGGATTAATAAAAAATACAATACTATCTATTATATAGAGTTCAAGATTTCATAATTGTTATTAAATATCAGTAAAAATAATTTATTTTGGATAAACTGTTGTTTATTTTATTAAGATCCCCACTCTGTAACTTTCTATTAAGGTTGCCCGTACATAACTCCGTAAGTTATAGGCCTAATAGAATCTAAGTTTTTTTTAATAAAATTAAAAATTTGAATGCATAAATTCATTATTATAATTTAGTCGTGACCTATCATAATTTATTAAGTTAATAATTTAATTAACAAAAATAATAAATGAATGACCTTTGACTTAAGTATTTTTTTACATAATATAAATCTGGCAACATTTGCATTTAACAGCTGATTATGTTGTTTGTAGGTATTTAGTTATTTATTTATTTATACAATATCAAATCGTTTCACAATAGATTTGCAAAAATATCGTAAAAAAGAAAAAAAAAATATCAAACGCGTTTTATTTTATGCGAC
The DNA here is from genome assembly GCA_023213315.1 of Euborellia annulipes. Lineage (NCBI taxonomy): Eukaryota > Metazoa > Arthropoda > Insecta > Dermaptera > Anisolabididae > Euborellia > Euborellia annulipes. The sequence goes on along the minus strand of JAKCPI010015884.1, from coordinate 72,601 downwards.
GTTGCCGGACTGGTCTGAGTCATGTGACTTACTTATTTTTAAATATGGTGGACTGTCATTTTTGTGAATTTTTTGTTTTTCTTGTTAAAATATTTTTAAAAGCCTTTGTCAGAAAATTTTGATTTTATTTTTAACGTATTCTACGGTTAATTGATAAAAATAAAAGTTTTTTTTTATCTTTATCAGGAGTGGCTACATAATTCGATATGTGTGCGTTTCGTCTACATTCCCCATAGACTACATTTTAAATTTCAATTTTTTAATAATTAATTACAAGATAATCCTTCGTTAGATCTGCTTCAAAAAATTATTTTTTACGTATGTGATGGTAATTAATAGCATATTAAAAAATTAGCTTTTAATCTTATAAGTGCCTTAATGTCGGTACAGCCTTAAATGAAATTTTGAAATGAATAATAAAATAAAAATTATCGTATTTGCTATATTAATATTTAAGCTAATAAAAAAGCCGAAAGTATATCAAATCAAATATCAATCAAGTGGCGAGCAAAGCAATCAAATAAATAACCTGGGACAAAAGGGCCCAGAGGTGTCCAGGGGGTTTAATGGCTATTGGCAAGTGGCGTAACATACGAGGCCAGTTGTTTCGTTTAATCCCGTAAAAGCCTCACAGAGAGAGAGAGAGAGAGAGAGAGAGACTTGCAAAAAGATTAAGGGAGAACTTTAATGGCGATACAAGAACATTTGCTAGCATGAATAAATCGATTGAGACAGAGAGAGGGTAGGGGGTTGGTTGTTGGACTATTCGCATAAAAAACACCACCAGTTGGCTTTTAGGTTTTTCTGGTGCAATTTTCACCCCTTTACACCTCCTCGCATGTGCTCATATTATTCGCCTTTTAAAGGAGAATAGGGTGGTTTGTATCAATGATTCAATTTCGCTATTAATTATCCGAAAGGGGGAATTTCAGAAATATTTGCTACGTATATTTTATACAGGACAAACCAAATGGGAAAATCTAACCCTTTTTAGCATAATAAAGAAGTCTGAAATACAAATTTTGTTAACAAATTCAATTATAGTGCAAGTTGTGGCTGTGGATATTTAGTGAAGGATGTGTAGAGGCAGATGCAGCTAAGTTTAGACTTAAATTAATTTGATGGTAGTTGATTGATATATTTAACACGAATATTTGACTTGTATTGTCTAAACTTCATTATATTATATATAGGCCTACTTATAAAATGATTTTCTATTTATAAAAGGATGTATATGCTATATGGACCCTGTTATGCATTAGTGTGTCAAGCGCCAAAAAAATTAAAAATTGTGTTAAGCACGGAATATTGTTTCAAATGCTATAATTAATAGTATTTTTTATGAAATATGTCCTAAAAAAATTTATATTTAATGTTACTTGCACAATTGACAAAAAAATTATATACAGTATAATCCAATGAAAACAAAAAACTTTAATGTTAATTTTCTCAAAACTCGTTAGCTGGCGCTTGACACACTAATGCATAAAAGGGTCCATATATTATTCGACAAAGCAATATGCTGTATACACCGATTAAAGGAATGAAAATGGAGCATAATAAATGCACCGAAATTTTCCCGGCTAATAGATAAAGCATGCAGAGCATTATTTCTGCGTCTACACATCTTTTGCTAAATTCAATTATAGCCTGATATTTTTATACAAACTTGATTCACAATATAGGCCTACTTATCTTTATATATATATTCTTCTGTACGTGTGTATGTGACTGAACTCCTCCTAAACGACTGAACCAATTATGATGAAATTTTCTGTGTATGTTTGTGAGAGTCCCGGACAGGTTTAATTCACAAATAACAATAAGTTAATGAGTAATTAACCGTTAAAATAAGAAAAAAATAAAAATTAGGAGAAATAGTTGCCATGGTAACAAAATATAAATATTTACCCATGTTTACGATTTTTTACTTTCTCTTACCTCTATATATGTTAATATATAAGAGAGAAAGTATTGCGATCATGCAAAAATTCGATGTCGAGATTTTGATGGATATACATGTTTTGAGGTCCCCTGAGTCCAAAAAGTGGGTCCCGCAAATTGGTCTGTGTGTGTGTGTGTGTATGTATGTGTGTGTGTGTCTGTATGTGTGGACAGATTTTAAGCATGAAGGAGTTGAGCTAGCGGATTGAAATTTTATATTTAACTTAGGTACCTTTGAAGAATCTCAAAATAAGCTTTTGAACAAAATCGGCCAAAAAGTACTAGTACTTTACTGATGTACTTTTTCAGTTTTTTCGATTTTCTCAAAATTCCCTCCAAGGATTTTTTTAAAATTCATAAATGAACTATTTTTTAGATGCTCTTTAAAATGTATATTCTCATTTTGCGTTGAAATCTTCTGAAGACCACTTTACTCTTTCTTCATAGAAAATAGAACTGGTCATGGTAACGGAATTTAAATCTTTTTTTTTTATTAGATTAAAAATCAATTATTATTTAAATTCCCATTTTTTTTATTTCTTTTTAATTGTTTCCAAGGAAACATATATATATATCTCTCACTTGCAAACATTATCGCCTGTCTCTCCGCCTTCTCTCATAGGCCTAATGTTAATTTCCTATAGGGATTTGTATGTTAATTTCGATTCAAAAGGGGGTCCCCTTTGGAACTTTTTACGCATTTTAAATTTTTTTTCCAATTCTTATGAAATTTTGTATTTATTTACGATTCTATATTGTGTATAAAATGTCCAAATATGAGATTAAAATTTTGAAAAATAACCATAGTTTATTTGAAGCAGTCAACATTTAAAATGCAAGTTTGAAACTAAGGTGCTATCGGAAACTAAATATATCTCGACACAAAAAATCTGGTGTGACCAGCACGGTGCACAACTTTCTCTTACCGAAGGGTAAGAGAAAGTTGTGTGCTGTGCGCCAGTCACACCAGATTTTTTATTTATTTACATTTTGAATTCTAAAATATCGGCGTAAATTTTTGTCTGTGTACCGGGAGAGTCCCGGAAAGGATATTATTCACAAAAAATCTTAAGTTCATGAATAATTAACCGTTAAAATATTCTATATATTATAAAAATGAATTGGGAAAAATGTTTGTATGTACCGGTATGTATATAAGTAGGCGAGCAAGGGGGTCCAGGGGCGCAGCCCCTTGCTAGACGGAAAGCCCCGCCGAAGGCGGGGCTTTCCGTCTAGTTATTATGTAAAAATATAAAAAGTTTGAAATTCTTATCTAAAAAACTAGAAATTATTGATATTATATTAAAAGGATAAAGGATCAGCTATTAATATATTTATCATAATAATACACTAATGAAGATCGGATAATAAAACCGAAACTAATGGCCTTTTAAAGGAGAATAGGGCGGTTTGTATCAATGATTAAATTTATTAATTATCGGAAAGGGAGAAAAAAATAGTAAAAATAAAATTTTTTATTTTTATCCACCTCCTGATTATCATTATTATTAAAGATTCCTATTTCCTGACTCACTTAGGGGCTCACTACTAGTGAGTACGTGGATGGCGACCACGAGTTACCCTATCTAAGGCTGGCATTTCTTCCTTTCCTTTATATCAGCCTTTTCCCTTTTTCACATCAAGCGTCAGGCCGTGAGACGGGTCGGCTTGCTTTTCTCTAGGCCACATTTCTTTATAAATTAATATTGCCAACTCCACCTAGGAATAAGGCCAAAATAGAAGATTTCCTGGCGACGCAGAAGGGTCACCACAATATTTGCGGTTAAACGAAGCTCAAGCTCGGAACTGGTGACCCCAATCAATCAGCATGTGGAACGTTCCCCGGTAGCCATCGGTATTATTTATTTAAATTATTATTATTATTATTTATTATATAAATAAACCCCTAAAGAGCCTCTGTAGCCGAAAAGGGTAAAAAAAAATGTATTTTTAAAAGGAAAAGATCGATGGCTGTGATGAGAAATGTAAATGTAATAAAAATAGCAAATAATAAATAGTTAATTATAATTATATATATTCGTCGACGTTTCTCTCACATCTTCAGGCCATGTGATTTTCGTAATTTATTTTATATAAGTAGGCCTATAAGCAAAGTATAATTTGTTTGATTATGATAAAGGTATTTTAATAATTTTCTAATTAAGGTAATAATATAAATCAAATAACAAATAATTAAATTGAAAAGTTTAAATAAAACCGAAAAGTTCTTTTTTTTATGGCGTGAAATTAGCCTGAACTGTCTCCAAAGTCGCGTGGCCCGTGGAGAAATTTCTACCCTACACCTGCAGGAAAAGACTGACGACCAATCCACTCTTCCAGGTGCAACAAGCGCAGGTGCTTGTTAACTCCCCATTTAGGATTAGATTGTAACACTAAGTAATTAGATAACATGGCGGAAATAATCCCGGGGTGGTGTTTAGAGGAACTGTAAAAAAAAGAGTCACGGTGCCTGTCACTGGATTGTCACGCTGATGCCATTAGTGATTAGCCCAAAGGACTAATTTGCGCCAAACGTTTCATTAGTGTCTGTGCACGATCGCAATTTGTGAACAAGCAAGACAAGAGCTCACGACATCCGATGTCTCGGTAATAAAATTAAACCAAACAAAAAACATTCCCCCCTCCGACTTCTACTAATTAAATAGATTTTTTTTTAATCAATCCTATGGATTTATTTACAGTCTTTAAATGTTATTTAATGAAATTAAATTTAATCTTATTTGACCTTTTGTTTTTATTATGGCTTTATCATAAAAGAAAATTTTGTGTTTTAAATCACTGCCTTGAAACAGGCAGAAAAGCGCGCTACCTGTGTTCTTGCTACATGGGGTGCTTCAAACCCGTTTTAAAATCAATGTATTCAAAACGAAAATGTTTTATTAAATCAACTGTTTACTGAATAAATAAGTTCATTCTAATTTTTTGTAGAACTATCCATGGGCGTAGCCAGACATCTTGTTAGAGGGGGCCAACCCCTCGTTAGGGCGAGAGGGGGGTTGCAATTAATATATACATAGATTATTAATTATTTATTTAAATAAAAAAAAATTAATTAATCTAGTGGATTGGGGCTTTAAAAAAAAATTCCCAATGGGAAAAATATATTTTTGTTTGTTTTTTTTTTAAATTTTTAGGACAAGCCAGGTAGGGCAATGGCCCCCCTGCCTCCCCCGCTACGCCCTGGAACTATCTTAATTCATTCAAAGTTTTACGGATTCCATTTTGATATTTTTTGTTTTCTTTAATTAAATATCAAGGGTTGGGCTTTTAAAGAATTTAGTTTTAGTTATAATTATAACTAAAACTAAATTCTTTAAAACTCTAATAAGAGCTCTTATAAGCTTAAAGCTCTTATAAGAGCTTTATTTAATGCGCATCGTTATGCAGTCGATTATGTTTTTTTTTTATCTCGATTTTGACTTTTAAAAATTTCAATCACTTGGTCTTGAGTTGTTAATCATTTACGCCGACTTTGAGATGTCATTTTGCCTAAATAATTATTATTTCTAATATTATTGAAAAAATTTCGTGTCCCTCAAAAGAAGGTTTCATGAGAGGGAAAAAATTTTTTCGCACGCAGGTAAAAAAATTTTCCGCAAAGCGGAAAAATTTGGAAAATCGGCACCCTGGTATTCTAACAGTAAATACTATGCACAATATAGCAAATAAATGTGAATTTCCATACACCTTACAATTTTAAAATTTATTTTTTTGAGTCAAGAATGAAAAAGTCCTTAGGTTTAAAAAAAAAAATTTCATCCTAATGCATATAAATCCGAATCCTGGGGACGGCTAATATTCAAACATGAAATTTTTTTTTTATACACAATATAAAAATGAATAATAGATATTTTAATTTTTTACAATTACTGTCACCAATGAATATTAAAAAATCCCATTGGCTATAATAATAAAAAAAGAGGTTTAAATATAAAATATCTTTAATTAATATAATGATTTGAATTTTATAAAATGAATGAATAACTAATTAAAATTCAGAAGGAAAATTGTTATACTTTTAGATTAGACATAAATAGATTTAATACGCTGCTTAGTCAATATGCAAACAAAATGAAATAAATGAAATATTAAAATATGTATAATAATTTTGTAGATTCGATTCAATATGTGGATTAAACATTCATGAACCAGATTTACTAAAAAAAAAATTTCTAGGATTCTTAGCCAAAAAATACTTTTTTTGATTGAAATAAATTAACCGTAGAAAATCAAGTAAAATTATAATAATCATGGAAAACCAAATTTAATATATGAATAATGTTTATCATTCATTTTGTGATATATAATATAATAAGTCTGATTTTTGACAAGTCGGTTGACGAGTCTTAATATGTCGTTTTTTTTTTTTATTAATTATAATTACAAACAACAAATGTTTTACCAGCCGTTATATGGAATTAAGTGTTTATTACTGGAAAGATAAGATGGTTCGTTGTAAAGAGAGAGAGTTAACGAATGCAACAGCTGGGTTCGATCCCCGGCGGGGTCCATCCATTCGTAGCTCCCATCTATCCCAAAGGCTATGCCTCACCTGCCGACACGTGCCCTTCGTCCTTCGTTTGTAATTACACCCGACCACCTTACAATCTTACGTTACCATTTATAACACTGAACATAATCCGGAGACCAAGTCACCTGCTTGCTATCAAAACTCGAATAATTAATTTTCTAATTTCATATTAATTATTATTAAGTTAATATGGTGTATCTCTTGTAGGGTAAACTTGGAATTGACAAAGTAAATTGGAATAAATAATAAATTTGTTGATGACTTACATTATCAAGTCGAATAGACTGGTCGGCAACATTTAGAGATGCTCAAGTTTTGTATTCATGTCTAAAAAGAAATAGAAAATTATATTAGAAAAAGTATAATATAAAAACCTCGACATCGAATTTTTGACATAAAACCATTACTTTCTCTCTATTTATTTTATATATTTTATATTAGAGAAAGTTAAAATAATATTTAAAATAAACTAAAAAGAGGAAAATGACTTTTATAAAAGTGTGGGCTGAAACTGAATTAATTTCCCAAAATATTTAAGAGATTCAAATTATTACGATGTTACTCGTCGTTTCAAATACTATATGTGTACTTAATTTGAAAAAGATTCATTGAAAATTGTGGATTTCTATAGAACATATACAAACATATATATTTTCCCAATTCATTTTTATATCTATTCCCTCTGATTTTTTTGTGATTATTTTTATAGATGAAAAAAGTCAAACAAAGACATGTATAAAATAGAATGGATGGTAGTTTTATAATAATAGGAATCCTTTGAAGCGACCACCCCCATACTGATAATTCCTAAAAATAGCTGATAACGCTAATTAAGGGTTGGGAAAGGAATTAGCCACGGCGACAGAAGAACTCATTTCTTTAATTAGAGGGCCTTAAAAAGTACAACTCAACAACAGCAGCTTGGTAAAAAAAAAAAAAAAAAAAATTGCCTCCTGTTCCGGTCTTTGGCTACGATATTTGAGATAGGTGGATCTTGGGAACTGATAAGGATAAGACCCGAAGATGTCTCTGCACGGAAATTAACCACTTAACTTCCCAATAACATTTAATTACTACAAAAAAAAGCATAAGAAGAAGAACATGGCGTTAAATGACCGTTACGAAAAAAAAAATGAGAAAAAACTTGACAAAATTCGAAATAGAAAATGGAGGAGTAATAAAATGTGATATTAACGATTCCTGTTGAGATAAGCGACACGCAAAATAGGAAAAAAAAAGATATTGATGATGTTTCGGTAATTATTTTTTCGACTCGTGGAAAATTAAAATTATTATTATTAACGCCAACGAATTATATATATTAATGATATTGTTAAACACAAATTATGTCAATTTATTTATTCCCTAAAGCGTGAAAATAAGCTTTTAATCAAAATCGGCCAAAGAATACTAGTACTTTACTGATGCACTTTTTCAGTTTTTTTTTTTTTCGATTTTTTCTTCTTTGATTCAAATTCAAAAATCAATTAATTTTTAGATGCTCTTTAAAATGTATATTCTCATTTTCCTCTCAAAATTATTTGAAACACACTTTACTTTTAAACAGTCACCAGCGACCAGTCACACCATATTTTTTGAAATAAAGTGAAATCTAAGGGATATTGAAAAGAGAATAATTAATAGGGCCATAAAATAGTAAAGAATAAATACTATACGTTTTTTACTATTATTTATTTGTCTCTCCCATTCAAGAGAGAGGATCATTTATTGTTAATTAACAACAAGTGAAATTATTCTCTCTGGGTCTAATGAATCTCTTTATTTAGACGATAGATCTTGAGATGGAGATATTAGAATGTTTTTACAAATAAGAAAAGGTTTAATTGCTTTACCAAAAATAGATTCATCTTTCGCCTGCGACAATGTCTGGAGGGGAGGTGCAGGCGCCACTTCCCCTCATCTCGCCGTTTCTAGAGCCAGAAATAATATTCGTTATAAAAAATAAAAACTTTGCATATTGAATTGCGTATAACTCGCAAACTACGGCCCCAAACAAAAACTAAATATAAATAAACAATTTTTCACATTCAAATGTACTGTCGGAAACTAAATATATTTCGTGACACAAAAAAATCTGGTGTAATAAGCACAGAACACAACTTTCGAATACCGAAGGTAAGAGAAAGTTGTGTGCTGTGCGACCAGTACACCAGATTTTTTAATACTCTATCTGAAATAAAAACAAAAGACTAAAAAAATAAAGTTTAAAATAACAATATAATAAAAAACTTAAAAAAAAAAATGCTTTTATTTAAATTGAACTAAAAAGAGAGAAATTATTTAATTGTTCAAAATTGTTGAATATTTATGACTTCAAATAAAAGCGTGGGGCGCTTCGGAGAGATTCCGAGGCTCTAAGAATATACAATTCCTTAAGCCCCCCCCCCCCACGCTTTTATTTTAAGTAATAAATATTCAACAATTTTAACAAGAACAATTAAATAATTTCTCTTTTTTTAGTTCAATTTAAATAAAAGCATTTTTTTTTAAGTTTTTTAACTTTGTCCATCAACCGTAGGTTGGACAGGTAAAGTTAATGTAATCGTAAAAAAAATCGAAATTTTTCTGAAGCTGCCAAAATGCGTTTTGAGGTCCCCTGAATCCATTTAAGTAGTTTTTGGAATGATGTCTGTGTGTGTGTGTGTGTGTGTGATGTCTGTGGTAATTTTTTTCGTCAACGAAATCTCAAAAACTATTTATTCAATTGTTTTGAAATTTTGCACGCATAAACTAGAGCTAAAGGTCAAGAACTGAAAAGCTTTTGGTAAACATCGGATCATTAGGGGGCGCTCTAGAGGGGGGGCCAATATTTTTTTCTTACATAACCTATAATTTTTTTTATATATTCAGAAACTAGACTTCCTCCCGAGTAAAATGATATATAATATGTATAACATCGGACCATCAGGGGGCCCTATAGGGGGGGAGACAAATATTTTTTTCTTGAATAGTGGGTAGGCAAAGTTGTGCGCTCGGCTTAGTCCGACCCTTTATTTTTTATTATTCTTGCGAAAATTATATGATTTTTTCTTTAGTAGGGCCTATACGAGTTTCATCCCATGAAAAATAATCAATTAATAATCGATTATTTTTTAAGAAAATAATGGGTAAATAATCGATTAATCGATTATTTTGCACAGCCCTTGTCGCCATCCAAGAACTCATAAGTATGAGTGTTCATTATGATCTTCTGAATTAATTTGAAAATATTAAAAGTGAGGTGGATAGCTGAGTAGATCTCGTAGTAAGGAAGAAAGAAAAGAGCGTTTGCAGCTAGGTTTATTTCGTTTAATAATCACTTCAAGCCGACGTTTCGGTCCGATATACGACCATCATCAGGGCTACAATCAATAACAGAAAGGAGCGAGTGAGTTAACAGTCAAAAGAAAGAAATTTAGCCTTCTTACATCACATGCGCACAAATTAACAAATAATTATAATAAGATCAATGATAAAATTAAGAAACATAAGTTACATACAAGGTATATAAATAAAATAAAAATATATAACAACCTGAAGCGTGTCAATAAAATTCCTCAGAATGTCGAATGGCACAATTGAGTAAAATATTTTTTGCCATTTTTTAAGGACCATCAGGCTAATTTGAAAATGCCTTATATATGTTTATCGTAACTAGGACCGTGGCCATAAAATTTTTCGAGGTGGTTTTTGGGAGGTGGTGGAGGGGAGGGTTTGTACAATCTGCATTTTTCCCTAACTGAATTTATTTTAAAGAATATATTTCATTATTTCTGAGTTAAAAATTTTAACAACCTCTTTATATTTTTATTTATTGATATTTATTTATCCCACTGTCATAATTACCTCCCCCCTGATCTCTGATGTTAGAATTTAATAAATGAATTCAATAGTTCTACTATCCATTTATTTAAATATTGTGAATATGTGTGGACTCCGTTCCCATTCAAGTCAATTGGATACTAATTTATATAAAACATGAGCTCAAAAAATAAAAATTAATTTTTCCTTTATTAAAAAATTAATATAGCCTATCTTGAGAAATTAATACGTAATGAATAAGTAACCTTAATTGTTTATTAAAAGAACCAAGGTTAAAGAAAATGAAATAAAACACAATGGAGGGAGAGAATAATGCCACATTAAATAACCAACTATTTTGATTTAATTAGGAAATACAGCCTTGAACCTATTTTTTTATATGATTAAAAAAATAATGTCGTTTTTGTGTTCAAGAATTGAATAAATTATATTTTTTTTAATTCATTAAGTTTAAAAAAATTAATATATACGTACACATTTAAAGTATTATTTAAATACATATCTTTAAATATTTAAAAAAATCTTTATGATACCGGTTACCTATATTTATTTTATTAAAAATTACTCTCTTTTATTTTGGAAATTCCTCTAAATTGAGTTATTTTATTGAAAATTAAAATTAAACAATAGGTTATTTGTTTCTAAGATTTTATTAATTATAAAATTAACACTTGATACGTGCCCACGGGGCGTGGTGTAGAGGTTAGCGTGCTAACCTCATATACCAAACGTCGCGAGTTCGGACCCCAGGCAGTCCGATGATTTTATTTAAGCCATCTGGATACCAGATGGCTTAAATAAAAATGCCTGGACCCTAATAATATAAATTCATAAATAACGGTTATCGTAAATGTCTTATATGGCTTGAGCTGCCGAAAAGACAGTGTGAATGTGTGAGTGAGTGTGAGTGTGAATGAGAAAAAAGTGTGAATGTTTAAAAAAAAAAAAAAAAAACACTTGATACGTATTACGACAATTTCTTGTCATCATCACAAGTGGTTACATTCTAACACATTAAAGTAGAAACATTATACACCAGAAGAAGTACCAAATGCAAAACATCACAGTAACAGTTGCAGTTGGTACCACCTCTTCTTGGTGTATAATGTTTCTACTTTAATATATTAGAATGTAACCACTTATGATGACAAGAAATTGTCGAAATATGTATGAAGTGTTTTTATTACATGAAAGTAGAAACATTACCTATACACTAGAGTAACAACACATCAAAGCAACAGCGACTTTTTTTTTAAATGTTTCTACTTTCAAGTATTAGAATGTAATCACTTCTGATGATGGCAAGGAATTTTTAGAACACATACTGGATCACATAGCTCTCTCTAGATCACCAATAAATTTCTATAAAAACCCTAGGTTATTTGTTCCAAATAATCTATTAGATCAGAAGTGATTACATTTTTATAATGGAAATTTATTAGTGATCTAGAGAGAGCTATGGGATCCAGTATATGTTCTAATTTTTTTGTTAATTAGGTTATATTATAATTTCTAGTGTTGAGAATATTAGTCTAATAACATCCCCCAAATGATAAAAAAAATCCATTAAGACTTGCCACATAAAAACAGCGATTCTAACTTTTAAATACAGAAATGAGGAGGATAGAATCAGAGAAAGAAAACTGAAGGGGGATGACCAGTCCCGAGAGGGACTGATTTTTGGGGAGTAGAGGGGTGAAGGGCCTCTCACTCCCAACATTGGAACAGGGTTGATGGCCATTTGCGCTAGATACCGGTACTGGGTTTGGTGCGTGTCAGCGTGCACGATGCACCAGGGGTAAACAACCGGGGAATGATTTTTTTTGTAGGCTATTGAGGGTTTTTTGCCGTAATTTAAGGCTTTTCCCTCAAATAAAAAAAAAAAGGATAGAATCAAAAATCGTCCTTTATAAAAAAAAAAAAAAATATTTAACAAGACATGTGAGTGTTTTTTATTGATGAGGCCAAACATCCCATGGCCCCCGGGAATCGAACCCAGGATCTCCGCCTTTCCGGGGCATAGGCGTACTAAATATATCTATGACTCAGTTAAAGTCTGAATCGAGGTATTTTGAATACTATTATCTTACTCAAATAATAGATCTCGAAAAATATTTAGCTTTAAAAAAAAAAATGTTAGTTTGATATTGGAATAAATTAATGAAATTTTTTTTTCTTTATTTAATTCTATTATACTTCAAAGCGAATAATTCGTTCTCAAATAATCGTTACTTAAATAAATCCTTTTTTTTTATGATTATGCAATGAAAATGTAAACTCGTGACTTTGATTGAGGTTTTTTTTTTTTGTGTGTGAACTTCAATTAGATGATGAAGAATATATTTTTGTTTTTGCAACTTTTGATGGCCACACGCGCTTTGATATTCGCTGACAGTGGTGGCTTTCTCTCTCCCACTCGCTAACAGTAACGCTAACGCTAAAGCCCTCTCGGGGGTTTTCCGGGGGGGTCCCCGGATTTAGTTAACTGATATTAGCTGGTAATAAGGCCCCGGCGGTCCAGCAGGCCCTGTTTGCCCTGTTAATAACGCCCGGCTTTGAAGGGGTTTGATTTAAAGTGAAAATAGAGAGGACGAGATTGCAACGAGGATGGAGCTCATGAATTTTCATGACGTACAAATTAGAATTAAAGAGGTGGTAGGGGGGAGAGGAGGGGAGAGAGAGGGAGAGAGACCGCGAGTGAGAGAGAGAGCACGACAACGATACCGAGATCAAACGAAACCAACATCCTCGGGACCAAGGCTACCGGCGTGTGCAAAATACCATCAGCGTTAAAGAGTGACGAACCGGGAATATCTCATCTAGTCTCATCTCATCTCTCTCTCTTCACAAACTACAAATAAAGTGTACATACAATATTAAAGAAACTTTTAGTAAATAGGGGAGAAATGAGAATTAAAAAACTTGGCTATATTTGTAAATACAAAGAGTATAAAAGAAAAAAAATCTGTTGTGACTGGTCGCACAGCATACAACTTTCTCCTACCTTCGATAATCGAAAGTTGTGTACTGAGTACCCCTAACAACTTAGTTAAAACTTGATCACTTGCGTTTCAATCTATGAAATCAATTCATTCAATCCATTGGAAATATTAATAGTTAAGAGAAAGTAATAAAGTGTACTCCAAACATGTTTTAGGGAAAAAAACTTATTAATCTACTTTTTAGAGAGTAGCTAAAAAAATAGATCATTTATGAATTTAAATTCCTTCATGGTTAAAATTGTTACATACAGACACACAGACAGATCAATTTGTGGGACCCACTTTTACGGACTCAAAACTTGTATATCCATCAAAATATCGACATCAAATTTTTAACATGAACGCAATACTTTCTCACTATATATTACACATATAGTTAAGTTGGCATTTCGAATTGAATTGTTTATTTGGAATTTGAAGGTGGGTTATTGTATTTTTTCCACAATTATAATCTCCCAATTTAATAATAAAAAAAAGTAATAAAAATTCAAAAAAAATATCAAATTTGACTTCTCCAACTCTGAAATGAGTGATTGGCATACGAAACGTCGGAAATAAGAAATTATAAATTTCTCCTTTTATTTACACTTGGCCGTAACGTTTCCCTGTCTTATTTAATTAACCATATAATTTACAGTGTTCTTTCTAGTTATTTATTTGTAATAGTTTCTTTTTATATTAATGTTTTTTTCTAATACGATCTACTTTTATAAAAGTTCTTTTTGTATCATGTTTTTTGTAAGATGTATTGTAACAAGTGGGGGCTGAATGACCAAGGTCAAAGGCCGAAAAAAAACATATAATAGCCTAAATAAAATTTTTTTTCATAGTGTGAGTAAATTATTGTCTTTAGAGTCTTTCTCTTTTTCCTGGCAAGTAGTTCTTATTTGAATTAAATTAAAGTGTACTTATTCAGGTATTTTTTTTGCTTTATTTTCTTCTTTGGTTTATCCTCTGCTCTGGGTAATATCCTTTCAAATTTCAATTACAGAATGAAATTTGGAATGTTTGAACACTATAGATAATTAAAAAGCTATTGATTTACAAATATTTTACAATTTTAGTTGTTATTTTTGACAAACTAGCCTATATATAATTATAGTTTGTTAAAAAATATGGAATTTCAGCGCTCAAATAGTGTGAATTAATTAATATATCGTTTAAGTTAGCAAATTATGCCTGGGCCCCAATATATATACGAGAGTAGGTCAATAAGTCCGTGACTTTTTGAAAGAAACACAGGTTCTTGGATAATATATTATTTTCACTTTTCAACGTAGTCCTCTTTGAGCTCTATACACTTCGTCCAACGTTTCTCCAATTTTTTTATCCCTTCCAAAAAATAAGATTTGTCGAGGGCATCAAAATTGAGATGGACGTTGGACTCAAATCTCTTTCCGCCGAGCCATTTTTTTCAGGTTTGGAAACAAGAAATAGTCACTCGGGGCTAAATCCGGAGAATAGGGCGCATGAGGGATCAATTTGTTTCCCAATTCATGGATTTTTGCCATGGAGATGATTTCACGAAATTCACTTTTTTTCCATTTTCTTTTCAAATCACGAGGTAGTGTGCTTGCTATTAATGGATGTCAAACAAAAACTAAAAGGCCCAGCTGGTTCAAATTTCGACAGGAGTCAGCTGATAGTTGCCTGCTGACAGGAGTAGTGTTGCCATTTCAGTTAAGAGGCGGGAAATTCAAAAAGTCACGAACTTATTGACCTGCCCTCGTATTTTGTTCAATCACACAAATTCAGCTCGAAAATTTGTTATCTTAGAAATAAATAATATTTATTTATTCTATTTAATCTAATAATTAAGAAACTCTCCCATATAAAATTAATGATAATTGACTTACGATGTTATAAAATAACACCAACAAATTAACGTACTCCTTTAATTATTTATCTAGATTTAAAATGTATAATTAGAGAAATTATTTTTGAAAAAAAAGGAAATTCTTATGTTAGTTTTTTTTTTTTTTACTTATTACAATTTTATCTTGATATAATCTTTTTCGACTTATTAAAATTTTCAAGAAAAAACAGGAGATGACAACCAGCAAGTGGATAGAAATGTCACCGGCATTCCTTGGTGGGTGGCTGCTGCAGCTGCCTTTGCAGGTGCCGATCCTTCCAGCTGGTGAGGGTTTAATTTTTATTTGAAGGGCTTATATACTCCACTACTTATTACAAGTAGGCGTGATTCAAAAGGGGGAGATTGTTGTTGATGTATCGCGATGTTTGTTTCACTTCCACCTTCGCGAAACATCCTATTAATCATGGTTTTGTTCATTTTTTTTTATAGAGGCCACGATCATTAGATGGAAAAAAGTAGAGTATTAGCCTGTAGGAAGCCATTCATCTCTCCTGGTTGACGGCTCTCCCAGCTAACTTATGCCGACATCGTTGAAGGAAAAATAGCCGAACCATTTTCTTTTTCTTTAATATAATACTATATTTATTATGTGGATAAAAAATAAATTTAATATTATATAAATGAAAGAAACACACCTCTACCGCCTCTTTCAAAGAAAAAGAGGAACAGATTTTTTTTCTTTCGTGAAAAGCCTTTAAATGGGTCCAGAAAATTTTCTCGGGGGGGGGGGGGGTAATCTGGTGTGACTGGTCGCACAGCACACAATTTTTTCTTATTATAGGTAATTTAAAGATGCATTCTGTAGTTGTTTACCAGAATATATATACAAACCAAATTTTTAAGTATTAGTTTTTAAAATTTTATATTAAAAATACAATTTTTTTCCCAAAAAATATTTATTTATTTACCCCCTCCCTGATTCCGCCCTTGCTCCTGTCTGAATATCTATCTCTCTAAGAACCAACAAATAAATAAAAAGTTCAACAACACCATAGACTGACGATTGAAATAACTCAGTGAGAAGCCCCCGGGCTTGGTGTAGTAGGTAACGTGCCTACCCCCTATACCAAACGCCGCGGGTTCGGACCCCGGGCGGTGCGATAATTTTATTTAAGCCATTTGGATACCAGATGGCTTAAATAGAAATGCCTGGGCCCCCAATAGATATTATCATATGTAACGGTTATCGTAAAGTCTTATATGGCCTAAGTTGCCGAAACTACTGCAATTTTTTCAAATTTCAGCTTCTTCCAGGACTTACTTTACAATTTTAAATTCTTTGTCCATCATCGATGTTTTATATAAAATAGTGTATGGTGCACTTTTGAGAAATCTCATCCGATATACCAATATTTGCAACAAATTTACATTTTGTCCATTAGTGTTTCTTCCTATCTGTTTTTACTTTCTCTTAGCCTATATATGAAATATATAGAGAGAGAAAGTATTGGGATCATGTCAAAAATTAATGTCGAGATTTTGATGGATATACATGTTTTGAGGTCCCCTGAATCCAAAAAAGTGGGTCCCGCAAATTGGTCTGTGTGTGTGTGTCTGTATGTGTGGGCATTTTTAACCATGAACAAAATGAGCTAGGAGGTTGAAATTTTATATTTAAATTAGGCACCCTCCCAAGTCATGTAAATAAGCTTTTAATCAAAATCGGCCAAAGAGTACTAGTACTTTACTGATGCATTTTTTCAGTTTTTTTTTTTCGATTTTCTCAAAATTTGGTGGTGATAGCTCCAAGTGTCTGTTTGCTGTTGTCACTCAAACACAAAAACTGGCTTTCTCTCGTTAATAACATCCAAGATTATAGAACAATTTTGTTGAAACTTGCAATTTAGATTAAACCCTTGAATCAAAAAAAAAATTGATGGTGATGGCTCCAAGAGTTCACCTGGTGTTGACACTCAAGACCTTTCTGAAAACTTCAATAGCCTGACGTGAAAGGAATAAATTTTACCGTACGATAGCGCCATCCCATATCTTGTCGGTGATTTGGGCAACTAATAAATAATTTCCGCCTAACCTGCATTAAGATTTTTATTTTTTATATCAGACCAGGAATAAAGAATAAATAGAACATACCGATTAAAAGAGGAATTATTCATCCGTAGTCGAGTTTATCACACACACAGTAGAAATACAAACACAAATAATAAAATTCGCGAATCGCTTTTTTTTAGAAACGAACATCGTCTCAAGCTAAAGGCAATAAACACACATGCCAAATCAAAACGTCACTTGCATGATCTCGTAAATATGATAAATAATAATAAAAAATTTTAAAACTAAAATTATTTATTTAAATTCATTAAATCAATTCGAAGAGTAATCCCTTTACTTGTTTTTTTTTTTTTTTTTTTTATAAGCTTATAATAATAATAATAGCTTATAATAAATCTAGTGGTGAATGACCTTCTTTTCATTAAAACTAGGCCAAGTTCAAATTTTATTAGGTAATAAAAAAATAAAATTTAGTCTCTTTCATTTTATTTATTGCTTTGTGACATATTGCTTTCTTTTGTTTGTTGTGTGCCTGAGTGGATCTAATTTGTTGATTTTTTGATCATAAGTTACTCTAGAAAAGACTCCGAGATTCAGTACAGCTTGGCATTGCTATACTCTTTCTTTTCTGATGAAGGAAGTAGAAAAATCAAAATATACCCTTGAAATATTAATTTTATTTAAATAATTTGTATAAACAAAATTATTTTTCATCATCCTGAACAACTTTTGTTTGAAAGAAATTCCCCAATTTGAACATTTAAACAATCATCTTTAAAAGACAATATTCTCAAGTTGCTTAGTAGATTGACAGACACACGTCTGCGCGCCTTTCTATTTTTGGATGATCACCCCACCCTCGATTGTCGTCTTTTATGATCTCGTTGACCTTGACCAGTTGCCATGCGCTCAATCTCCTTTCTCTTTCACTCTCATTATAATTGAAGATATGAGTGCAAAAGCTAGATAATAACCAAATGTAAAGTTTTGAAAAAAAAAAAACGAGAAAAACTTTTTACATTACATTAAATTTGTATTTTCTAGATTATTTGAATAAAATGTTAAAGTATTAATGAATGTGCATTTATTCGATTTTCAGCGCTACGATAAACAAATTCGACCAAAAAGTACTAGTACTACAGTAAAGTATGTACTTTTTTAATTTTTTTTTAATTTTCTCAAAATGTCAACGATTTTGTTTAAAATTCATAAATCACCTATTTTTACTTTCTCTTACCTCTATATATATGTTAATATATATAGAGAGAAAGTATCGGATTCATGTCAAAAATTCGATGTCGAGATTTTGATGGATATACACGTTTTGAGGTCCCCTGAATCCAAAAAAGTGGTTTTCGCGACATGGTCTGTCTGTCCGTCTGTCTGTCTGTGTGTGTGTGTGGGTATGAACAAAATATTTCAAGAACGGAAAGAGCTAGGAGGTTGAAATTTTATATGTAAGTTGGGCACACCCATGGGACGTGACACGAAACTTTCGAACAAAATCGATCAAAGAGTACTAGTACTTTACTGATGCACTTTTTCAGTTTTTTTTTTTTTTTTTTTTCGATTTTCTCTAAATTCACTCCAACGATTTTTTTCGAAATTCAAAAATCAATTATTTTTTAGATTCTCTTTAAAATGTATATTCTCATTTTGTCATTGAAATCTTCTGAAGACCACTTTACTCTTGTACTCCATAGAAAAGATAGGAGTATTATTGATATGAGATCGTATGTTTTCCTTAATTAGACCGATATGTATATTGTCTGGAAAAATTTCGGCAAATGATTAAAGAAAATCGATGATTCGCGGCGGGCCTGATCCATTTGGATGTCTAGATGGGCAAAGCCGCCGTAGGTGAGATGTTCGGCTAAAATAAATAAATAAATAATTATTTGAAATTTTATTCAATACATTCTCATATTTTATAAAAAAAATTTTATTTCAGATCTTAGGTTATTAAGGTATTTAAATTTAATCAAAACTGTCTTTAAGAAAATTTACTTGTCAGAATTGAAAAAAAGATATTATTAATGTCAGAACCGTCAAGCATAAGATAAAACAATTTTCTTTTATTTCCTGCTTCAAATTATAAATTAAAAATCTCTCTTATTCATTTGTACGTATAACAAATTTATAAACTGGCATGTCAAAAAAATCTATTAATTTATATTTAAATTATTTATAATTTTATCTGAAGAAACTCTTGAAAGGGGGACAAAACATTTCTAATTTATTGGACATTTCGATAAATATTTATTTAGTCGAGAACCTCCTCTATGCTAGTTCCCATCATAAATAGAATTGATCAATTCCCTCCAAGTTTTATTTTAATGATAATCGGTTGACACGTTGGACTCTGCTGTTTTTATTTTAAAAATATTTCCAGACAAGATGATAGGACTAGTTTAATTTAATTCGAGCGTGTGAACCAACCTACCTGGTTTCTGACAAGTCTAGATAAATTATCCAACTCCATAAGTAATCATTTATTGATCTTGAAATTAATGACCTCACATCTTGTCATTGAATATTGACCATCATTTTATTTTTTCTTTCTTTTTTTCTGCTGAATTTTTTTTCATTTCTTTTAAGGTTTCATTAAAAAATAAAGATTAAATTTGATGTGACTGAGCACATCATCTCTGCTTTTATTAATATTTAAGTTTCAAGGGATTTATTTCATATAAATAAGAGAGAGAGCTTAAACTTAGCATAAGTAACTTTTTTTTTTAACACACACTTTTTTCCCATTTACACACACATACACACACTCTTTTCGGCAACTTAGGCCATATAAGACTTAACGATACTCTTATTTAATAATTATAAATATTTGGGGTCCTTGCTCGGGGATTCGGATCCCAGACAGCCCAATGATTTTATTTAAGCCATTTGGATACCAAATTTTCATTTTTTTTTTTTTTAGCTATAAATAAAGTAATTCTCATTTGTCAATTTGTAGTGCTTTAGTTCAATAAGTATTTGATATGCAAATGTAGCTTATAGATTTTGATGGATATACACGTTTTGTGATCCCCTGAGTCCAAAAAAGTGGTTTTCGCAGCATGGTCTGTCTGTCTGTGTGTCTGTGTTCAATTAAAATAGTGAAGAAATTGAGCTAGGAGGTTGAAATTTTATATTTAAGTTAGGCATCCCCTGAGGCGGGAAAATAAACTTTTGATCAAAATCAGCCAAAAAGTACTAGTACTTTACTGATGTACTTTTTCAGTTATTTTTTTTCGATTTTTTCAAAATTCGCTCCAACACATTGATTAAAATTCATAAATCAATTATTTTTTACATGCTCTTTAAAATGTATATTCTCATTTTGTCATTGAAATCTTCTGAAACCACTTTACTCTTGTACTCCATAGAAAAGTTAAGAGAAATGGTTGCCATGGGAACAAAATATAAATATTCTCCTACGTTTATAAATTTTACATCTTGAATTCTAATATATCGGTAGAAACTAAATATATGTCGACACAAAAATTTTGGTGTGACAAGCACAGTAGATAACTTTTGATTACCGAAGGGTAAGAGAAAGTTGTATGCTGTACCACTAGTTACACTTTTTTCACTCATTTCGAATCCATTAGATAAGAATCTATTAGATAAAAGAAATATTTTTCTTTTAAATATCAAAATGGTAGGCAGATCGTTAAAAACATCGGATATCTGAACTATTTGAAAATAGAATAGCATAAAATCGACGCATCGATGTTACTATTCGGGCTTTATTTGGAATCCATCCATCGGTGCATGTGCGTGTGTAAGTTTTTGTGCTCTCAACTCGACTCGCCTGCTTTGCCATCAGATAAAATGCAAATCAGGGGACGAAAATGTGCTTCCTCTTATTCGTTGTGGGACCGTGACAATCGCAGACGTCCATAATAATAATAATAATAGCAGTCTTACTTGCCTCAAATAACTTGCCAGCCTTGTTATTTTCTCGCAATTAACAACTCATTTATAACTTGCTACTAAAGAAATGACTATAGATTGGGTGGGGGTGGTGGTTTTCTCTAATATTTACTAATAACCCTATCTCTAATATATTATTATATCTCATCCATATACAATGTCACTAGAGTGTTTAATTATTAGTTAAAAATAAAATTTTTTGATATTAAAAAGATCATTTTTATCATTTATTTACTTTTTTTTCATGATAATTTTTGTAAATTGTTTTAATTAAAATATTATCAAATTAAAGGTAGAAAAAAATATAATTAATATCCTTTCAATCAAAAATTCAATGATTTAATTCAATCAAATAAATATTAAAATTTTTTCGTGTTTTTGACATCTGACATAAATTGTTGTATAATTTTTCCCCATTTTTTTTTTTTTTTTTTTTTTTTTTTTTTTTTAATTTTATTATGTGTATGTTTGTATTTGACAGTTTTAATTTAATTTTTTATATTTTTTTTTTAATGATAAATAAATAACCATCGTATTGATATATAATTTTAAATATTATTGAAAGTATAAAATAAAAATGGTTAATAAAAATAAAATATTATTGATTAATGGGGAATTAAACAAAAATAGGTTGAAACAATGGGGTGGGGCAGTAGAGATGAGGAGCAGATAGAAACACGTTAAAAGAGCCAGTGGCGTAGTGAGCTTAACTCGCGCCCGGGGGACAATACCTTTTTAGCGCCCCCCTCCCCATTCGAAAACCATAAAATATATGTAAAATATACATAATTATTATATTACACTGGTACTAAATTTAAAATATATTTTCCAGAAATCAATTATAATTAAAATAAAAATTATCCAACAATTTTTTGTTTTGCGGACCATTTGGCGCCCATGTGTGAGTAGCACCAGGGGCATGATGACCCCCTTGCCCTCCTCCCCTCTCGCTACGCCCCTAGCTACTATCTATCTATTAAACACAACACAAGGCATGTGATACATCGTTTCTGGATAAAATTTCACCTTGAATAAGAATTTGCATACGAAATTTTAATATCTCTAATAGTTTTCGATTAATTGATTGATTGATTGATTGATTAGTTGTTCTGGGGCTTCTCTTTGCACTGCGACCTTCTAGATAAGATCTATTGTGCTCCCCCGTTCTAGGAATGGTTCGAATTCGGGTGATGTTTTACCCCTGAATTCTTATGTCCATTCCTCAGGCCCTAAGTGCCTGGAATTGGAGGGGATGTGTACTCCCTTTTGCTCCAGCAGAGACGTTCGACTTTGGTTGAATTTTTTTCGGCAAGTTGGGTTCGAACTCGAGTGACATTTTACCTCGTATTACTAAGCCTCAGCTTATCCGATAAGCCACTCTCGCCTCCCCCCCCCCCGATTAATTGATACAAAATCTAAAAATATAAGATTTTTAATTTAACCACTTCTTAAACATATGATACGGGGAAAATATGGGGGACACCAATTTTATATCTTTTTTAGTTTTTAGCAAATTTTCGAAAATTCAAGCAAACATAGATGTGACTCTCTCTTATAAAATAGAGCAAACTAGTAATTGACATAAATGTGTAAGATTCAGGATTTAGTGCTGATTCTAATGCACTATTCACTATTTATATATGTTGAATAGTTTTTTTATTATTTTGAAAAAAAAAAAAATTCATCTGTCAAAATAAATTAAAATCGATTTTTTATTATTTTTAGGACATTCCTTGGCCGAAAATGGATTGTTTTAGTTAGAATATTTTATATTTTAATTTATTCAATCGACATCAAGCCCTAAATGTGTTTATTTAATTAAAAAACAATAAATTAGAAAATATTGGCGGGAGTTGACGTTAGAAGTCGTGAGTGTCATCAATAAACCCTCATTTGATGTGGGCGTAGCTAAATAGAAAAATTCCTATGGCTTTATAATTGATTCAAGAGACCAGTTTTGCATTTTGCCTCAAATCCGTGAATAAATAAGAGAGATTTAGCGATTTTTTGAAAAGCGATCTCGCGCGAGACGAAAGGCTTAGACAAGAGTTACGCAAGTCTCCCTGGCTGGGCTCTGGGCGCCGATCGAATTGGAAAAAAAATTTGATGCTCTTCCATTAGTTGAAATAATTGGCAAATTGATTGATTTCATCTGTTTATACTCAAATTTTATAAAATTTAATTCTAAAAATGGCTATAAAATCTTATAATGTTGCTAAATTAAGGGATCTTAGAAATTTTTTTTATACATGTTGTGGGTTGTGTATAAACAACGAGCTAGTAAAATAAAAATTAACAAGCCTCAAAAATTGAAAGCTGAATTGATAAAAACAACAAGGACTAGAATATTGTCACAAGAGGACATAAAATTTCATCCAATTTTGATATGAAATGAATTTTTTTTTTTTTTTTTAGAGCGAGTCCCTTGAGAAAAATTGGCTCTGCATGGACCCCGAGCACATTCTTTGAGCGGGTGTATACCTTTAGAGCGCTAATTTAACGAAACTAGAAGGCTAGAAATTTTATATACACATAGGCAAACATTCAGAGATCAATGATCCTTGTGACTTGAATATCTCCACTGTCTTTTTTTTTTTATTTTTTTTTTTAATCCACTGTTTTAAGAGGTATAATTATGATGAATATACGGAAAGAATGGTTCTTCAGCTAAAGATTTCACTAGCTAAATATTTTTCGAGATCTATTATTTGAATAAGATAATCAGGGGCGTATATAGAAATTTTTTTCGGGGGGCCCGAACTCAAAAATTTTTCTGCGGAAAATTTTTTTTTAAGAAACTATATTTTTTTCACACGAAATTTTTGCGGAACATTTTTTCTATTGCGGAACCAAAGTTGTCCATCCTGCGGAAAAATTTGTTGCGCTGATGTCTGTATATCCCTATATATGTATATGTGTTTGGGAAATTTCGGGGGGGCCCGGGCCCCCTCGGCCCCCCCCATAAATACGCCCCTGAAGATAATAGTATTCAAAATACCTCGATTCGGACTTTAACTGAGTCATAGATATATTTAACAAGACATGTGAGTGTTTTTTATTGATGAGGCCAAACATCCCATGGCCCCCGGGAATCGAACCCAGGATCTCCGCCTTTCCGGGGCATAGGCGTGTGTGAGTTTTATTGGTGCAGGTCGAGGGTCCGGTGGCCTGGTGCAATGGAAGCACGCCTATGCCCCGGAAAGGCGGAGATCCTGGGTTCGATTCCCGGGGGCCATGGGATGTTTGGCCTCATCAATAAAAAACACTCACATGTCTTGTTAAATAAAGATTTCACCATTTATTTTTTTACTATCATTCTATTTTACCGCGCTGCGGTAAATTATAATTTGAAAGTTTAAAACACTTTAGATTCCAAATTCATAAATCAATTATTTTTTACATGCTCTTTAAAATGTATATTCTCATTTTGCTCTCAGAATTGTTTGAAGCACACTTGACTCTTGTACTTCATAGGAAAGATAGGGGAACCAATGACATAAATAAGGGGATTGTGTCTTTTTCCTTATCCTTTTCATTCATTGTATATTTCAATATACTGTATAACTATGTATAACTATATATAGGAAAGATAGGAGAAATGGTTGGTTGCCTTGGTACAAAATATAAATATTTTCCTTTGTTTATAAAGTTTACATCTTGAAATATATCTCGACCATAGATCTCAACACAAACGCCTACGGGCTTGGTCTAATTGGTAGCGTGCCTCCCTTCTATACCGAACGTCGCGGGTTCGGGCGTCAGGCAGTCCGATGATTTTATTTAACGCCACTTGGATACCACCAAATGGCTTAAATAGAAATGCCCGACTCCCAATAGATATATTAATAATTAACGATTATCGTCAAAGGCTTAAATGGCCTAATTTGCCGAAAAGAATGTGTAAATGTGTGTGTGAGTGTGAATGTGAGTGTTTAAAAAAAATGAAAAAAAATCTGGTGTGAAAAGCACAGCAAAAGTTAAGAGAAATTTGTGTGACCATCGTGCCAATTTTTTTTTTTTTTTTTACGAGTCTTTAAAATTCTTTTTAATCTGTCCGAAGACATAATTTTAATTTTTTATTATTTTATTTTCTCAGAAAAAAGGGGAGGGCGCGCTTTGGTCAAGAGCAATAATCAGGGAGGAGGGGAGGGGGAGGCAGCAGACAGGCTCCGCCCTCCCCTCCTTTGCTCGAATTAAGAGGTCGGAATAATTAACAGAGAAAAGAAATAAAACATTGAATCTTCAAATGTCTCTAATTCGCAAACCGCTTCTTCAATTTGCATCGGATTTTTTGTAATGAGTTTAGAATTTCTTAGAGATTACTTAGATGAAGCTAAAATTTAATATTTAAACATTTATTTTTTCATTATATCTCACCATCCGATTAGCCAATCAGATGAGAAGAAAAAGGATCATTGATCTATATTCACTGTATTTTTGCCTACGTGTATATAAAATTTCTAGCCTTCTAGATCCAATGGTTTCGTTAAATTAGCGCTCTAATGGTTCTCATGATAAAAAAATTATTTGAAAGTTGTGTTCTGTGCTTATCACACCAGATTTTTCGTGCCAACATATATTTAGTGTCCAAAAGTATGGTACATGTGAATTTTAAAATGTAAAATTTATAAATATAGAAAAATATTTTTATTTTTTTATCATGAGAACCATTGAACCTATCTTTCTATGAAGTACAAGAGTAATGTGTGCTTTAAAATATTTCAAGGGCAAAATGAGAATATATATTTCAAAGATCATCTAAAAAATAATTGATTTATGAATTTTAATCAAAATCGTTAGAACGAATTTTGAGAAAATCGAAAATAAAAAAAACTGAAAAAGTACATCAGTAAAGTACTAGTACTTGTTGGTGGATTTTGTTCTAAAGCTTCGTGTGACGTGCCAGGGGGGTGCTTTAATTAAATATAAAATTTCAACCTCCTAGCTCTTTTCGTTCATGAGATATTTTGTTCACAAAACACCCCCACCCCCACCCCCACCCCACCCCCACCGAGACAGACCATGTTGCATAAACCATTTTTTTGGACTCAGCGGATCTCAAAACGTGTATATCCATCAAAATCTTGACATCAAATTTATTACATGTTCTCTCTATATATATATTACATGTATAGGTAAGAGAAAGTAAAAATGGATTTTCGTGGTTTTCTCTGAAACTGTTAGCCGTACATAAAAAACTGATAGATGTTATTATGTGTATTTTTTATAGATCTACAACTTTTATATAACACTTTTTTGTATATAATTTATATTTAACAAGATAAATAAATAAAATGAATATTTTCTGATTTTTTTGGCCTCATCAATAAAAACACTCACATGTCTTGTTAAATAAAGATTTCACCATTTATTTTTTCCTATCATTCTATTTTTCAGGGCTCTTGGGGCACCCTTTCCCCTTATCCGATTGAGCTGAAATTTTACACAGGTTATTTTTTTTGGCAATGGCACCAAACTAGGGGGTAGCGTCAAAAAAAATCTCAAAAAAAATTTTTCCCCAGTAGTAGCTAAGAGCCACCCTAGTACGGCACATTCGATTTTCAAGATGTAAAATTTATAAGTATGGAAAAATATTTATATTTTGTTTGCCCTCGGGGCATGGCGTAGAGGTTAGCGTGCTAACCTCGTATACCAAACGTCGTGGGTTCGGACCCTAGGCAGTCCGATGATTTTATATAAGGCATTTGGATACCAAATGGCTTATATAAGAATGCCTGGACCCCAATATGTATAATAATAAATAACGGATATCGTTTAAAGTCTTAAATGGCCTAAGTTGCCGAAAAGACTGTGTGAATGTGTGTGTGATTGTGAGTGTGAATGAGAAAAAAAGTGTGAATGTTTTTTAATTTTAAAATTTATATTTTGTTACCATAGCAACCATTTCTCCTAACTTTCCAATGAAGTACAAGAGTAAAGTGTGCTTCAAACAATTCTGAGGGCAAAATGAAAATATACATTTTAAAGAGCATCTAAAAAATAAATGATTTTTGAATTTTAATCAAAATAGTTTGAGGGAATTTTGAGATAATCGAAAAAAACTGAAAAAGTATATGTATATAGAGGTAAGGAAAAGTAAAAATTTTAAGATCCCTTAATTTAGCAACATTATAAGATTTTTTGGTCATTTTTAGAATTAAATTTTATAAAATTTGAGTATAAACAGATGAAATCAATCAATTCGACAATTATTTCAACTAATGGAAGAGCATCAAATTTTTTTTTCCAATTCGATCGGCGCCCAGAGACCAGCCAGGGAGACTCGCGTAACTCTTGTCTAAGCCTTTCGTCTCGCGCGAGATCGCTTTTCAAAAAATCGCTAAATCTCTCTTATTTATTCACGGATTTGAGGCAAAATGCAAAACTGGTCTCTTGAATCAATTATAAAGCCATAGGAATTTTTCTATTTAGCTACGCCCACATCAAATGAGGGTTTATTGATGACACTCACGACTTCTAACGTCAACTCCCGCCAATATTTTCTAATTTATTGTTTTTTAATTAAATAAACACATTTAGGGCTTGATGTCGATTGAATAAATTAAAATATAAAATATTCTAACTAAAACAATCCATTTTCGGCCAAGGAATGTCCTAAAAATATTAAAAAATCGATTTTAATTTATTTTGACGGATGAATTTTTTTTTTTCAAAATAATAAAAAAACTATTCAACATATATAAATAGTGAATAGTGCATTAGAATCAGCACTAAATCCTGAATCTTACACATTTATGTCGATTACTAGTTTGTTCTATTTTATAAGAGAGAGTCACATCTATGTTTGCTTGAATTTTCGTAAATTTGCTAAAAACTAAAAAAGATATAAAATTGGTGTTTATTGATTCGTTATCTGCATTAAATACAAAATTTATACGATATCTTAAATATCTTCTACCTTTTATGTTTAATGATATTAAGCCTTCTCAAATTTTGTATCGTTTTTTGAGTATAACTCGAAAAATAATTGAGATACAAAAATAACAAAAATAGATTCTTAATCAGTGGCGTAGTGAGCTTAACTCGCGCCCGGGGCACAACACACCCCCGCATTCGAAAACCATAACATTATACAGGGGCGTATATAGAACTCAAAAATTTTCTTGCCTGCGGAAAATTTTTTGCCCTGCTGTTAAAATCATTTTACCTAAGTGGGCTAAGTTTTCCGGAATTTTTCCCCCTTCCTGGGGAAAAATTTTATTTTTTTTGCGGAACCAAATTTTTCCGTCACGCGGAGAATTTTTTTAATTTTTTTCCCGGACATTAAAATTATTTTTTGTTTTTGCGAATTTGTTTGGCGCCCCTTTGTGAGTAGCGCCCGGGGCATGATGACCCCCCCCTCTCGCTACGCCACTGCCTATAACATAGTAATAAAGAAGGAAAATACTTTTCCCTTTTTTCTGAATAGACATCTTTATCTTCAAACTTTAGTCTCGTCACTTGGCCAAAGAGTAGGCAACTTTTTTAGAACAGTGAGCCCGTCTCAAAATAAATATCTTTAGGCGGGCCAAGCAGTCCAAAAAAAAACTCAAAAATAAAGGCTAATTATCTTACAATTGACAATTTGTGAAGTGGCTGTTGTATATCAACCGCTCCCTCTTCTATTGTTATCTTACAATTCGCTCCATTAGAATAACAAGGTTCTAACTGCACCAACACTAGTTTTGAGAAAAATGAAGTCAAAGATTGTAATAGCTGTAGTACGTTAAATATAACCTTTTTCGTCCCAAATTTTTTTAAATAAGTTGTTTACATTAAAGTTATTATTTTCCAATGTTTGGATGATAAAAAAACATTATCATTGATTTAAAAAAAATAATAGCATTTTGCAGATAGAACTTTGTTATTCTGTAAATGAGCATTTTCAGAATAACTTAGTTCTAACTGCACATTTGGGGGGCTGCAAAAAACAAAATTTTTTAATTTCTTTCGGCCGAACCTTGTAAAAGTTGCCTTTTGGCTAGAAAATGATAATGGCAAAGTTTTAGCTAAATTGGGTAACGGTAACCCGTGCCTCAACGGGGTTAAAATTTTGAAAAAGTGCGATTTTATGAAAAAATTCATAGTTTTTACTTCATAAAATGAAAACCAATTGTCGTAGAAAACTGATTCTTGTCTCATTTCGTAGCAAATCTAATTCTCTTGAAGTTTTATCATAACGATTTTTTCGTTAAAATCTATAGTATTAATGATATTTTGAAAAATAAGTAGAAAATCACAATACAGACCATTCGATATAACTTTTTTCCGGAAAAATATTCGAAATGAATGAAATTTTTACAGGTTATTTGGGGGTACTCTAGGATGTCTATCCTAGATTATTAACCTCGAGGGCCCTCAGTGAGGGGGGGGTGAGTGGAGGGTGACAAAGACCTCAAAAATTTGAGAATTATTTCGATTTTTCGCTTATATCTCGTAAACTAATCTTATTTTGCGAACCATAGCACCATGCAAAGTTGTAGAGCATTAAATTTACTAAAATATGGTACACTAAACGAATTCGTAGACTCAATATTGATCGAGGTACGGCCGGTCAAAGTTAGACGAATTTTCTCAAAATGTAAAAAATGTCCGAAAAAACAAATAGTCCTGAGGATATCCACTTTTTACCTAGAAAGTATTCCAAAGTAAATTAAATTTTTAACAAGTTATTTGTCTATTCTAAGTCTTGGACTTCGCGACTTTGTTCTAACTTGGAGAGGGACAGGAGAGGAAAACACCTCAAAGATTTTAAACTTTTTTCAGTTTTTCGCATATATATCGATAACTAACCAATTTAGACAAAATGTTATATTTCAGGAAAATTTATCAAACTTTGACCGGCCGTATCTCGGTCAGTATTGAGTCTACGAATTCGTTTAGTGTACCATATTTTAGTAAATTTAATACACTACAACTTTGTCTTGGACTATGGTAATCAAAATATGCTAAGTTTACGATATATATGCGAAAAACTGAAAAAAGTTCAAAATGTTCCCGTTCGCCCTGAAAATGTTTCTGGCCACAATGCACAATACACCTTCTTGGTTACAGTAAAATATGCCGTAAGATTGTATATGTTTAGTTTTCTTAAATAAAATAGGCTGCTGATATCTGCATGAGGGGTCATGATGATAGTTAGAACCATGTTAACCCAAAACAAACTTGCTGTTAATGTCAGATAGAACCTTGTTATTCTGGCTAGTTCCCTTATTTTCCAACATATCGCATCCTAAGTCAGTTCCCTGCATAGATATACTAAAGAGATATTCATTAATGATGTAAACTCAATTTCGCCAAAAATGTCAGTTAGAACCTTGTTATTCTAATGGAGCGAATTGTTAGCCCAAAGCAAGATTCTTGACTATGGGCTAAGAAGTTGTTATTCATTGCACAGTGGTAGAATTCTGTGCTAGGTTTGCTTCCAGTCCCAAAAATTTATTTCATTAAATTTAAACTACTAACCGTTGACTCTTGTTGAAACATTATTATCTAATTAGGTAAAATTAAAACACAAGGTTATAGTTTCAATATATTATTTTTTGGTATAAACGCTTCTGTATTTCTGAGTGTCGAAATTTTATTTATTTATTTAAAAATAAACTTGGCATAAGCCCATCTGCCATTTTTGCCACCGATATTCTGAAATTCTGAAAGTATAGTGTTTATACTAATTAATAAATAACATATTGAAACATAATTTTGTGTTTTAAATTTATTTCAATTGAGTTGGATTGCAAACAAGTATTAAAAAAGAGACTTGATTCAATTGTTGCTTCTGCATGCTCCTTTCTAATATTTATGAAATTTAATATATTTAAATATTTCTTCTTTTAGTACAGACTGACACAGCCCCGTCTTGTATAAATAAGTATGAACATTTAAATTTTAACACCTCAAGTTTTTTTTTTAATTAATTTATTATGTATGTTTAAAGTATATTTTAGAAATTATATAGCACAGGATGGATTGGGATTTGGGGCAAAAGGGCAGAAGGGCAGCCAGACCCTAACCCCGGCCAAAGCAGAACGGATATCCTTGCTTTTTTTAGAATAAATTAACTTAAAATGAAACCGAGTTTTTTCTTTCTAGTATATGCAAATGAGTTAGTGAATGTTTCGGATAAGAGATGGCTCTACCTGTTCTAGAAATATAATTCCTATATCTTCTTTAATTACGATTTTAATGTAAATTATTAAAATGAGCTAGCAAATTTTATAATGTATCAACATGCAAAAATTTTACAGAATATTTGGATCTTTATTTAAAATCTAATTCTTTTTATTATAATAAACGCCAACTTATGAATAAAAATTTTGTCTTAAATTAAATATTTAATGAATTTTTAATAGGGTCGAATTTTATATTAATTATTTATAAATGTTTAGAATAAATATTAAATTTAAATGAAGCTTATAAGCGTGAAATTTCGTAAATTAAGTGACAAATGGAATTGAATTTAATTAAATATTTATGATGCTAATGTAGCTACAAAATCCTTTTGGATTTATATTATTAATAATTTGGTAGTAGCTACTGTAAATACTAAAATAGCTGATTATTATTTCAAAGCAAGAGGCAGCTATAATGATTATAGAGAAATAAAAGGAGATGGGTATTTTGTAAAAATGTCGCTTGCCGCTCACTCATCATCGTAATTTTTACAAATTTATTAATAACAACTGTGAAAGCCTAAATACCCAATTGAATTATTTTCTTAGATGTTTCGGGAACACTTCGCTCCCATCTTCAGGCATCCATCGAAATTTATTTAATATAGTGTAATTAAGTGTAATTTGTTTATTGCTAAAGATGGAAGCAAAACGTCTATGAAAATAATTAACTTTTTATTATTTTTGGGCTGTTTATCTTCTCTTATTCTTCTATATTATATTTGATTTATCTTTATTTGATAATAATATTTTAATTAACAAACGTTCAGCTCCATCAGTTATCCATATGATACACATGTTATATATGTACAAACACAGAGGCGTAAAAAAAACTGAAACATTTAGAAAAAAATTTAATTATTTTAAATAAAT
Organism: Euborellia annulipes; assembly: GCA_023213315.1. Lineage (NCBI taxonomy): Eukaryota > Metazoa > Arthropoda > Insecta > Dermaptera > Anisolabididae > Euborellia > Euborellia annulipes. Next base: position 40,420 of record JAKCPI010015884.1, on the reverse strand, counting down.
TTCAGATGTTTAAAGGGCGAAATTTATCTTCATTTATTAATAAAGCCCCGCTGGAGATCATAACGAGAGCCAACCTCGTAATTTTGCCAAGAAAGTTTCTCTCTAAATAATCACAGTTCGTATATAACAATAAAATTATTGAAAATTGAATATTAACAATTTGAACGTTTGACCTCCCATCATATTTTGTTAAATTTATAAAGTGCCGGGAGGCATGGAAGAATATTGGACGAAGATCAGTATTGTTAAGTGTTGTGTATGTTTAAAATAAATAAATACACTTTTTTTCTTCCATTCTTTATGAATGGAATCAGAAATATTTTGAAAAAAAAAAAAAAATAGCTTAACGCATAGGGCTGCTTACCCTAAGCAGTGCTGAAAATCGTGATAGGTGGACCCAGACAGACAAGACTGTTAAACGCCCGGCGGATGCCATTTAATTAATTAAAGTAAAAAAATTGCTTATATAATATTTAAGATAATATACATCATATGTAAGCCGCGATATATGCAATTTCTTATTTATTAATTAATTAAATTTGAGGTCCTCTCAATTATTCTATCTAGATTGCGCCTAGTTAATGGAGAAATTTATGGCGCCGAATTTGGGTCCATTTCTTCTGATGACTAAAATTGCTTTCTGAGTGAATTCATATACCCGAAGGTAGTGCTATGATCTAGTGGTAAGGGGACACCGAGTACAAATTGGTGGATCCGTGGTTTAACTCCCGGCGGAACACCCTTACCCTTGTTCGGGTATATGAATTAATAAATATTGGAATTAGGTATATAAATAAAATTTATTAAGTAGAAGGGCTTCAGCACTTAAAAAATAAATAAATAAAATTATGATTGTTTTCATAAATTATCTGATAATGCAGTCGCTCGTTAGTTTCTTCAAAGAACATTTCAAAATGCGAAGATTTTTTATTTATTCGTCGTGTATGAAATAAAAAGACAACTCGGGTTCAAATTTTTGAAGCTTTAACCTTTGATTGATCATAGTGGAAAGATTGAACATTTTTGAATAAGTCTATAGGTATTTTTCTCACTAAAAGTGAGTGACCTAATCAGTGCATTGGACTTGAAATCCGCCACTGATTCATCGATTATCGTTTGTTTAAAAATTGAATTTTATTTTAGAGCTGATATACGGTGGGCTTAGTACTAAACCTCTCGGATATTTTCACCAAGGCACGAAACATGTGGGCCGAATAGAGGGATCCACCTAAAACATTTCGACATCCATCTCTGTGCTTTATTTGTTTATCCAATTAATTTTGATTGATTTATTGACGCTATTAACATTTGTTAATCAATATTGACACCCAAGAAAAAAAAATCTATTTATTTATTTGTCAATTGTTAGTTATTTATCGAACATTTTAATTTTCCCCAAGAGAGTTAATAAGAAAGAAAAAAAAGATGTTTTCCTTTTCACATATGATTTAAACAAAGAGTAAATTAAAGGAGGACGGACGCCTCTGCAAAGTAAATGGTTTGAAAATAGACATTCATAAAAGGTTTAACTTGATTTGAATACAATTAATGCCATGAATAATTTTCTTTTCTTTTACTTTCAGAGATTATACTATTTATAAATGGTTAAAGAGAAAATTTAAATGATAATAATCTTAATAAAATTCTTCATTGTTAGTGAAAAAAAAAATTTATATCAAAATAAAGACATTTTTAGAAGTTAATGGGTTGATTAAAAGGACCAGGAACACGAAATTTGTCAAATGATTTGATGCTTTATTTGTTTCATTCTTGAGTAAAAAATCTGGTATGACTGGTCGAACAGCACACAACTTTCTCTTACCTTTGGTAAAAGAAAGTTGTGTACTGTGCTTGTCACACCAGATTTTTTGTGCCGAGATATATTTAGATTCCACCAATATATTAGAATTCAAGATGTCAAGTTTATAAACATGGGAAAATATTTATATTTCGTTGCCATGACAACCATTTCTCCGATCTTTTCTAATGAAGTACAAGAGTAAAGTGGCCTTCAAACAATTTTGAGCGCAAAATACATTTGAAAAGCATCTAAAAAATAATTGATTTTTAAATTTTAATTTTAATCAAAATCGTTAGAGCGAATTTTGAGAAAATCGTAAAAAACAGAAAAAGTTCATTAGTAAAGTACTGGTACTTTTTGGCCGATTTGGATTGAAAGCATATTTTCACGCCCTAGGGGGGTGCCTAACTTAAATATAAAATTTCAACCTCCTAGCTCATTTCCTTCATGCTTTAATTTGAACACACACACACACACAGATAGACAGACAGGCCATGTTGCAAAAACCACTTTTTCGGACTGAGGGGACCTCAAAACGTGTATATCCATCAAAAATCCGCAATTCAATATGCAGAGTTTTTATTTTTTATAACCTTTATTATTTAGGGCTCTAGAAACGGCGAGATGAGGGGAAGTGGCGCCTGCACCTCCCCTCCAGACATTGTCGCCGGCGAAAGATGAATCTATTTTTGGAAAAAGCAATTAAACCTTTTCTTATTTGTAAAAACATTTTAATATCTCCATCGCAAATCTTTCGTCTAAATAAAGAGATTCATTAGACCCAGAGAGAATGATTTCACTTGTTGTTAAGTAAAAATAAATAATGCTCTCTCTTGGATGAGAGAGACAAATAAATAATAGTAAAAAACGTATAGTATTTATTCTTTACTATTTTATGGCCCTAATAATTATTCTCTTTTCAATATCCCTTAAATCTCACTCTATTTCAAAAAAATCTGGTGTGATAGGTCGCTGGTGACTGTTTAAAGTAAGTGTGTTTCAAACAATTTTGAGAGGAAAATGAGAATATACATTTTAAAGAGCATCTAAAAATTAATTGATTTTTGAATTTGAATCAAAGAAGAAAAAAATCGAAAAAAAAAAAACTGAAAAAGTGCATCAGTAAAGTACTAGTATTCTTTGGCCGATTTTGATTAAAAGCTTATTTTCACGCTTTAGGGAATAAATAAATTGACATAATTTGTGTTTAACAATATCATTAATATATATAATTCGTTGGCGTTAATAATAATAATTTTAATTTTCCACGAGTCGAAAAAAATAATTACCGAAACATCATCAATGTCTTTTTTTTCCTATTTTGCGTGTCGCTTATCTCAACAGGAATCGTTAATATCACATTTTATTACTCCCTCCATTTTCTATTTCGAATTTTGTCAAGTTTTTTCTCATTTTTTTTTTTCGTAACGGTCATTTAACGCCATGTTCTTCTTCTTATGCTTTTTTTTGTAGTAATTAAATGTTATTGGGAAGTTAAGTGGTTAATTTCCGTGCAGAGACATCTTCGGATCTTATCCTTATCAGTTCCCAAGATCCACCTATCTCAAATATCGTAGCCAAAGACCGGAACAGGAGGCAACAGGAGGGTATTCTCTTTTCAATATCCCTTAAATCTCACTCTATTTCAAAAAAATCTGGTGTGATAGGTCGCACAGCGCACAACTTTCTCTTACCTTCGGCAATCGAAAGTTGTGTTCTGTGCTTATCACACCAGATTTTTTTGTGTCGAGATATATTTAGTTTCCGCCGATACCGGTATATTAGAATACAAGATGTAAAATTTAAAAACATTGTATTACAAATCTATATCAGTTGTAACCTCAAATGGACTATTATGCACCCGTAACATATTTACCTGGAAAGTAATTTAAAAATTAAGTACATAAATATTTTGCCAAGATGAATGAAATTTATAAAAACCTTTTATCCTGTCGATATTTCTAAGACTGATCTCGAAACGTCGAGAGGAATTTTATTTTTCCATTATCATGAATTGAAAATTTTTCTCTCTTTAAGGACACTTCACATTTCTCTAATACAGTATTTCCATTTGTTTTATGTATTTTTTTTTTTAGAATTTTACAAAATTTTTATACTTATTTATTTCTCTTTTCTACTAGACTAGACAAGACTAGACATTATATTAAATATTCACAAAAATTTTTATAAATATTTCTAAAATAAAAATTAAACTCGCATAAAAAATAGAAAAAGCATGAAATCTCATGGTTAATTATTATTCTATTGTTTCTTTTATATTTATTTTATCAAGAATAACATAAGAAATTTTACAAGCTTAAAGAAGTATTAAATATTATTTACTATTTAATGTATTTGAGTTGACAGATAAAAATTTTCCACGCGAAGGAAAAGAAAAAAAGAACAATAGTTAAAGACTCCCAAGGTTAAAAGACAAAACACCAAGTCAATTATCATATGCTTTTAACGTTGATTATTATTAACATTTTTACAAAGCATTTCTTAAATAAACTTACTAGGTACTAAATTAATCTAAGAAAATTATTATTAGATTATTTTTATTACAATATTTTTCAAATTATAATATAAAAAGGGTGATCTTTTAGAATTTTATCTCTATGATGTAAATAATTTTTATTCACTGACTGAATAACATTAACAGAATGCTACATTTTGAGAGTTTGTTTAAAAATTGCAAAAAGACTTCAGTAAATAAATATAATGCAAAGTATAGGTGATAATTGAAGTAAATTTGTTCAAATTACAAAAAAAAATACTTTTCTTTAATTGTCTTTATCTAAAGTGGTCTACTTATAAAATATTGATTTATAGTAAATATTATTTTAAGATATATTTTTCTACTTCACATATGGGATTGAGTTTTCCGAAAAAAAAAAATCTTGGAATTCAAAGGGCTCCGTACTCGACAACTTTTAAAGCCCACTGCTCTAGAAAATGAAAGTTTTTTATTATAGGCCTATATATATTTGATTACCTATTTACGGAAATTTAGTAATTAATAAATTCATCCAGCAAAAAAAAAAAAAAAAATATAAAAATCTCGACATCGAATTCTCCCGTCTGACATGATCAGCAATAGCTTTCTCTCTCTATATATTTCATATATAGGATAAGATAAAGTAAAAATCTTTTGTAACTGGTCGCACAGCACACAACTTTCTCTTACCTCCGGTAATAGAATTATGTGCTTGTCTCACCAGATTTTTTGTTGTCGACATATATTTGGTTTCCACCAATATATTAGAATTCAAATTTATAGACATAGAAAAATGTTTGTGTGCTTCAAATAATTTCCAGAGCAAAATGAGAATACACAATTTAAAGAGCATCTAAAAATTGAATTTTAATCAAAATTATTAGAAGGTATTTTGAGAAAACCGGAAAAAAAATGAAGTACTAGAACTCTTTGGCCGAATTTATTGAATTTCGGCGAGACGGCTATGAAATGGGTTTTTAGCTTAAATGTAAAATTTGACTATTGAGAGCATTTTCTTCTTCTTCTTCTTCCGTCCTCGCCCTTATTATTCCCGCGGTGCGAGGTCACCCGTTGAGAGCCTTTTCGTTTTTGACTAATTCCATTAACACACATTTTTTGATTATTTCACTTGGTTGTCAATTACCGTTGAAAAATAATATCACAAAGCGCTAGCCCCTGGCTTCATGTCCCAGTGTGTATGTACCTATTCTCGCTGTTTGGCCAGAGTTACAGGAAGTTGAGTTAGAGAGGGAAATTTAAAAATTTCCAAACAGTAATAATATTTGTAACAAAAATGAATAGTGAATTATGTTATTTGTCTTTTTACATAAAATTAATAGCTACACCTAATATGAGAAGAAATAAAATGTTACAGGAAACATTAAAATAATGATTAGATTTTCATAAGTCAATTGATAAATTTTTGATAAAAATAAAATGAAATTTTAAATCAGGATCAAAATATTATTAATATGATAATCAATTTTTCCCATATTCGACGGGGCCCTAGGCGCGCGCCTAGTGCGTCTTCCTTATGATCCGCCCCTGATTGGATTGGCTACCAATCCAGGTGAAATAAATAGAGACGGGGTCTAAATGGCTTTCACTGCCTAAAAAGACCTTTAATGAAAAAAAAAATTCTCTAATAGACTCTCACGAAGCATTAAACACTCGCCAGTTTTTATAAAAACATGTGCACAAATTTGTGCCGCAACAAGCGAACATTTTTTTAAACAATTTTTTATCCCAAAAATTTTTTTTGGCATCTTCCTTATTTCATTCAAAAAGTGAATTTAACAGTATAAATTAAAACTTTTATTTAACTCTAATTAAATTAAAATCATCACTACCCTTTATTCTCTTCAATGTTATTGTTTGATTTCAACCTTGGAATTCTAGATTTTTTTTTTTTTTTGCTCTTTACTGGGTTAATAAAAAAGAATCCAACCGTATTTGGGATTAGTTGTTTCCTCTGATATAAGCCAGACTTTGTGAATTGGATGACTAATAAAATAATAACGTCAAGAAAATAGATAGCCTAGATATTTTAATAGGTTTTCTTGTATTGCTGGCAGATGCCGGGGTCACAGCTGGCTGATAATAAACGTGTCCCACCCTCAAATATAGCGAGCTCTCTCTCGAAATAAAAACCATTTTATTATCTGAAGCAGCCAGTGAACAAATAGAGAGAGAGAAGTCGGGGGGACCATATATTTGCTTGCGTCATTCTCACTTTTTAAAAATAGAAAGAGGAGGGTTCATTCATTCATTCAAGGCGAACAATAAAAAATTAATTTCTAATCAATATTATTTCGAAATATTTCATTTTCTGACAATTTTCGGGTCTTTTTAGTTGTATATCCCTAAAATAGGTCTTCCTGGATAGGGATGATTTACTCGGGAGGGTGGAGGGGGCAAAAAATAATTATTTTTTCTACAAATTCATCGGAATGCCGATGAACTTGCGCCCCGTGGCTAAGAGGAAATTTTATTTAAAATATTTTTAAAAACGCTCTGTAATTTTTTATATTCTTATAAAATTTATTATTATTGAAAAAAAAATAATGGGGAATGACTTCCCCTAGACTTTCTCGTATATTCTTTTGGAATTACGTCTGGATATGTGTGTGAACACGATTGCTTAAAAACCAAAGCAGCTAAATGGATGAAATTTGGTATATGCTCATTACACTAAAATTGTAGATTTCTATCAACTTTTGGAGTAAATACGTCACTTGGAAGTAGTACTTTATCTAATAAGTTTTTTCAGAAATTTAGAAATTTTCAATTTTTTTATCATATTCTGATAAAATACTCCACTTTAAAAAGTTTTTCTTCTTTGACATTTTTTCAAAAACTCAAAAGATTTTTAGTTATCGAAGGTTTTTATTAAATTTTTTTTTTAATTGTTCGATAGTTTTTTTTTTTAATTTGAGTATAAAAAAAAAATAACTTTTTTAAAAGAAAAGGCAGAAAAAAATAGAGAAAATTCTGGTTAAGCAAGGCTAAGAACAGCTGGACCGTGGATAGGTGACCCGCTGAGTGTTGAGTCTCTCACCTGCTGGAAGCCATTTTATTTAATTTCCCAAAAGTCAAATGATCTTAGAGGCCGAAATATAAATTGAAAATACAATTAACTTTAACACCCGTCTCAGGAAGAAAAATAAATAAATCCCACCTCAATAATCAATCAAAAGTTAGAATATATTTATTTCCTTTATTAAAATAATTTTTTCATATTGATTTTTTTAAATTATTTTAATTGGTTTTTGTCTTCTAATTTGATGAATAAAAAATAAAAAATAAAAATAATAATAATTTTATTTTTATTTGTCTTTAATAGGTTCTGAGAAAAGATGTCACGCGCATTGTTTGGAATCCGGTGCATGTGCACCAAGGACGGTGACTCAGCATCTTTAAGCGACTCTCTCCATCTCACTCGCACTCATTACCTTCGCTCTCTTTCTATTCAAATGCCATTTACGAGCTCTTTATAAACCACAATATTTGAATTTTTGCTTTTTCGAGGAGGGGGGCGCCTTTTGGGCCCCCTCCCCTTCCCCCTTTAGGTTGTCCCCTCCGTGATATTTATACTGATTTTATGAAATTTGTTTGATTAAATTAAAGGTTAAAACAAAAGGATTTATAGAATGGACACCAGAGGCAGCACTTGCCGGCGGTGCCTTGTAATTATGCCCACCTGCTTGCTTGCAAGGCTCTCTGTCTTTATTCAATTCGAGCCCCTAAAGAAAATAAATAAATAAAAATTCAATTAAATAACAATTTTCATTATTTTTCCTTAGAGAGATTTAATTATTTTTTTTTTTATTTAGAAATTCCTATCGGGATTCCTGTTTATTTACCCGAGGTGCTTTCGAGCACGGAGACACACACCTCAAACCCAACCGGCCTCTGGCCGTAGCCATCTATCGGCACCCCGTGAAGTTACATCATTTCCTATCTCTAACTCCTCCTCCTACTTTCGTCTCTAGCTAGCGAATCCTTATTTCTGGTTCCAACCGGCTCCTTATATCCAACCTCTTCTATGCTATGGAGGATGTCCTAGTTTGAGAAGGGACTCCCTCAGCACCGGCGTGTAGCCTACTCCTTTCTAAGAATGCATCACTGAGAGGGAACCTTCTTTACGTCCCTTCCACAGGACGGGATGTCACAGCTAGGGACACGAAAAAAGTATCGATACTTACTGGTATCGATACTTTTGTTTCGATACTAGTACTTTTTTACTCGATACTTTTTTCGATACTTTACTCATATGAGTACTTTATTGCCGGTATCGAATGAAAAGTACTCATTCAAATATTTACTCGATACCTACTGGTATCGATACTTTCTTCCGATACTTTCCTTTCGATACGATACCAAGTACAAGTATCGATACTTTTTTTCGATACCGTATCCCTACTCACAGCAACTCCATCTCCTCGTAGAGTTGCCTGGGGCTATTGTGGTGAGATCCAATATTCCAATCCAGGGCTTGCTTGAGGATTTGTTTACATTAAATAAATATTTTATTTATTTAATGAAAAATCCCGCACGCCAAGGATTTGAACAGGGATCTTCTTTGTAGAAACTGACACCCTAGCTATCTACACCAGCGAGCCCCCATTTAATTATTTTAATAAAGGAAATAAATATATTCTAACTTTTGATTGATTATTGAGGTGGGATTTATTTATTTTTCTTCCTGAGACGGGTGTTAAAGTTAATTGTATTTTCAATTTATATTTCGGCCTCTAAGATCATTTGACTTTTGGGAAATTAAATAAAATGGCTTCCAGCAGGTGAGAGACTCAACACTCAGCGGATCACCTATCCACGGTCCAGCTGTTCTTAGCCTTGCTTAACCTGAATTTTCTCTATTTTTTTCTGCCTTTTCTCAGAAGCTATTTAAATTTAAAAAAGTTAAATTTTTTAAATACTCAACAAATTAAAAAAATTATTTTAATAAATACCTTCGATAACTACAAATCTATACAGTTTTTGAAAAAATGTCAAAGAATAAAAACTTTTTAAAATGGAGTAATTTATCACAATATGATAAAAAAATTGAAAATTTCGAAATTTCTGAAAAAACTTATTAGGTAAAGTACTACTTCCAAGTGACGTATTTACTCCAAAAGTTGATAGAAATCTACAATTTTAGTGTAATGAGCATATACCAAATTTCATTCATCTAGCTGCTTTGGTTTTTAAGCAATCGTGTTCACACACACACACACACACACGCACAGAGAGAGACATAATGCCAAAAAATCTGGTGTGATGGGAAGCACACAACTTTCTCTTACCTTCGGTAATCGAAAGTTGTGTTCTGTGCTTGTCACACCAGATTTTTTGTGTCGACATGTATTTAGTTTCCGACAGTACGGTACATTCGATTTTCAAGATGTAAAATTTATAAGTATGGGAAAATATTTATATTTTGTTACCATGGCAACCATTTCTCCTATCTTTTCTATGGAGTACAAGAGTAAAGTGGTCTTCAGAAGATTTCAATCACAAAATAAGAATATACATTTTAAAGAGAATCTAAAAAATAATTGATTTTTGAATTTAAAAAAAATCGTTGGAGCAAATTTGAGAAAATCGAAAAAAACTGAAAAAGTGCATCAGTAGAGTACTAGTACTCTTTGGTCGATTTTGTTCAAAAGCTTCGTGTCACGTCCCATGGGGGTGCCTAACTTAAATATAAAATTTAGCTCTTTTCGTTCTTGAGATATTTTGTTCACAGACACACACAGACACACCACACAGACAGACCATGTCGCGAAAACCACTTTTTGGATTCAGGGGACCTCAAAACGTGAAGATCCATCAAAATCTCGACATCGAATTTTTGACATGAACCAATACTTTCTCTCTCTATGTATATTAACATATATAAGAGGAAGAGAAAGTAAAATGGTATTTTTGGACTCAGGGAGGTCTAAAACATGGAGAAACATCAAAATCTCGAAGTTGAATTTTTTTACGATTACAATACTTTCTCTATACGAGAAAGTAAAAACTAACAAATTTGAATAAATAAATAATACAAATAACAGAAGCATGATACGCCAGTTTTTTCGTCCGGCATCATGATTGCGGCCTGTGTCGAGAGTGCGAAAAAAATTAATTTTCCTTTCTTCAGAAGTTGGGGCCAAACATGTTTGACTAAATATAATTTTTACTCATCTATTTATTTGATTCTGTTTTTATTTTCAAAATCTTTGGGAGGTGGGGGGGGGGAGCAAATACCAGTAGGTTAATAGTTAAATCTATTATTAAAATGTCGAATTAAAAATAAAAAAAAATCTGGTGTTACTGATGCTTGTCACACCAGATTTTTTTGTGTCGAGATATATTTAGTTTCCGACAGTAGCCAGTACATTTGAATTTATAAACCATTTGTTTATTTATATTTTGTTTTTGTTTGGGGCCGTAGTTTGCGAGTTCTACGCAATTCAATAGGCAAAGTTTTTTATTTTTTATAACGAATATTAATGGCTTAAGAAACGGCGAGAAGAGAGGAGGTGGAGCCTGAGCCTCCCCTCCAGGGATTGTCGCCGGCGAGAGATGATTCTATTTTTGGAAAAAGCAATTAAATCTTTTCTTATTTGTAAAAACATTATATCTTCATCTCAAATCTATAAAAAAAGGGATTTGGCCAAAATGGCATACAAATGGCGAAGGCCAATAAATAAATATATAAATAAAGGGATTCATTAGACCCAGAGAGAATGATTTCACTTGTTGTTAAGTTACAATAAATAATTCTCTCTCTTGGATGGGAGAAATGATGATGGGACAAATAAATAATAAAAATAAAAATAAGAATATAGAAAAATAAGAATGTAAGAATTAATTACATTTTTTTCTTTTTCTAAAACACTCACACTTTTTCTCATTCACACTCAACACTCCCACACATTCATCCATTTGGTATCCAAATGGCTTACATAAAATTAATTACATAAAGGAAGATTTTTTTATATCAGGCAAATTAGAATAAAGATAACTTTATTTTGTTTTGACGAACAGCCAGCGCTTAAAATCCAGGTTTCGCCTCAATAGACCATCGTCAGGTCGGTAATCAAAAAAATATAACAGGATTGAATTTGAGGAAGCAAGTTTATATTAATAATTGTATTATAACATAGGGAAGAAATATTTTTTATAACAATTTTTTTTTTTTTTATTTGACTTGCAATTGAGGCCGAAATCACGAACTTAAGCGCTGACTGGTCTTCAAAAGAATAAAATTAAGTTATGAAAAATAAAGCACTGGATCTTAGCCCAGAGGAGGAAATCTCGCTTCTTAATCTAGAGACCAGAGGTTTGCTTTCCGTCTTGAGCGATAAATATTATGTTGTCAAATTTCTAAAAATACCTAAAACAATTATGCCAAGAGATGGTATTGTTCACCTAAATAAAATTCTTCATTCGAAAAAATAAAAATTCCAGATTATCTAGTGGAAATAATTTTTTTTTTTTTTTTCTAGACATTGATTTAATATCTTGATCTCCGTTTTAAAAAACAAATGTCTACAAAAAATTTTTTATTACTTACCTTAGTACAATCTTTTGTTAATTCTCTCTTTCATACCGTAATAAACTTACTTCTCTATACAATATATTATTTATATAATTAGATATAAACAAATAATAAAATATTCATTTTATTACAACAGTATGTTAAAAGAAAAATGAGAAAAAATTTTATATAAAAAAAATTAAAATCTTATTTTAGAATATATCATAAGTTGTATAATTTTAATTATAATTATTTTTTCTATGAATTTTCAAATAGAAAAATGGTTATTAAATTATAATAATAAAAGCACTTTAAATTATTTTAGAATAATTATTTAATTGTGTAGAATAAATATCAAATAATACATTCTTTTTTATTCATTCATTATGTTAAATAACTGGATCAAATGTCATCAAATGGTTCCAATTGTCAGAATTCCTTTACATATTTTTCATTATATTTCAGATAATTTTTATCTTTCGCTTCTATTATTACTTTCTCTTACCCTATATATGAAATATATAGAGAAAGTATTGCGATCATGTCAAAAATTCGATGTTGAGGTTTTGACGGATATACACGTTTTGAGGTCCCCCGAGTCCAAAAAAGTGGGCCCCGCAAATTGGTCTGTGTGTGTGTGGACATTTTTGACCATGGAGGAAATGGACTAGGAGGTTGGAATTCATGTAAATAAGTTTTAACAAAATCGGCCAAAGAGTACTAGTACTTTACTAATGTACTTTTTCAGTTTTTTCGATTTTCTCAAAATTCGCTTCAACGATTTTTTTAAAATTCATAAATCAACTATTTTTAAGATGTATACCTTTTCATTTTACCGTTGAAATCTTCTCAAGACCTCGCAACGTTTTTGAAGATATCCCAAAAGGGAGGGTGCCGTAATCAGGTAATTATAAAAAAAATATAAATTATAATTTATTTAAAAAAATATAATTTGAAAATTTATTGAAAAATGTTTAAAAAAAAAATAAATAAAATAAAAAGGAATTAATAGATGGTTGGTGTCCTCGGTTGGGATTTTGACGTTTCGGTCGTAAGTGGCCGACCTTCGTCCGAACCGCAGTGAAGGCGGACGTTTATCGACAATTCGGTTTCCAGTGGTGACCGTCTTCTTCTGCCGATTGATCGAACCGATTGATCGAACCCGCCATCGAGAGAGTTAGCGGCTTCTCAGCCAGCGAGTTGAGGTCGAGGGCGGTTTCACAGCCCGCCATCGAGTGATGTCATGTCAAGATGATAGTGGCTTCACAGCCCGCCCGCGAATGTTGTTAGCGGCTTTATAGCCCTCCGTTGAATGATCAAAATAATTCCAAATTTCTTTTATAATTTCATATCTAAATTTATATTTTTAAAAGAATTCAATTTATATTAGAAAGGATTAATAATTATTTTAAGTTAATTTTTTTTTTTATTTTGCGAATTGGAAATAAATAAATTTTTAATAAAAATTAAAAATAAACGATCTCTCCCGGACTCTGGTCCATGGGATCGTTGCGACCTCTTTACTCTTGTTCTTTATAGGAAAGACAGGAGAAATGGTTGCCATGGTAACAGAATTTAAATCTTTTTATTTGTATTCTAGTTTTAGTTATTTTAAGAAAATTAGATAGTAGAAGAGCATTTAATAAGTTAGCTTAATTAAATAATCTCTTGATTTTAAAATCAACAAATTTTAGTTCACTTATTATTTAACAGGGCATTCAAAAGAACGAATCATTTATAGCAACATCGAACGAACTGTAAATTGATGAAAAATTCTAAATATTTAAAATAAACAATAGTAGAAAAAAAATAAAGAACCGAAGGGTGTTTTCAAAAGAACGAGAAACATAAATGATACATTAATTTGCTTTGCTTTTGATTTATTCATCGAGGAGAAAGAGAGAGAAGGCAGTGAGTGTAAGTGAGAGAGAGATACTTTCTTAAATCAGCTGCTTTCAGCTCAAGGACAAGCCGTCTGCAAGTAAACAATCAGCTTTGATGTCGCGCGTTCTCAGAATCAATTAAAAAAGCAATAAAATTAAAAATATATTATTAATTCTCCGAACTGAAAAAATCGGCTCAATTAAAAAAAATATATATATTTTTACTTTCTCTTACACTATATGAACCCTGTTATGCAATGGTGTGTCAAAGACCAAAAAAAATTCAAAATTGAGTTATGCACGGAATATTGTTTCAAATGCTTTAATTAATAGTATTTTTTATGAAATATGTCCTAAAAAAATTTATATTTAATGTTACTTGCACAATTGACAACAAAAATTATATATAATCCAATGTAAACAAAAAACTTTATTGATGATTTTCTCAAAACTCGATGTTTGGTCTTTGACACACCATTGCATAAAGGGTCCATATATGAAATATCTAGAGAGATAATTAATAAAATCATTATTCGCAATCATGTCAAAAATTCGATATCGATTAGTACATGTTTTGAGGTCCCCTGATTTCAAAAAAGTGGGTCCCGCAAATTGGTCTGTGTGTCTATCTGGGTTCAATTTAAAGCATGAAGGAATTGAGCTAGGAGGTTGAAATTTTATATTTAAGTTAAGCTCCCCCCTGAGGCGTGAAAATATATTGTAAGATTTTTTTCTTCTACAATAAATGGAAAGAATATATTGTATATAAAATTTGTATTTATTTGTATATTTTTTGGACTGAATGCTTATCTAAAAATTAAATTTTTGATTAATTCTATTTTCAATCGTAAAGGTCCAAAATGAATTTTCAAAGTAAACAATTGTTTTTAGACATAAAGTGAAAAACTGACAAATCACGAAATCCCAACCCGACTCATCTCAATAAAACCAAGTACCAGTAGAAACGTAAGGGGGATGTTATTTTCATCTGTGGCCATTTAAACTCCGTCCCTATTTATTTCAATTGAATTTTATACTTTTGATCATGGAAATTTTCAATAACTTCATACGTGTTATATTCAGTGGCGGATTAATAAAATTTTGTCGGGGGGCGGGCGGTTTTTTTTTTTTAATTTTTTTTTTATTTAAGGACTTTGTCGGCATCTATGGCCATTCAGACCCCTTTTCTATTTATTTAAATTGATTGGTAACAAATTCAATTGAAATTAAAGAGCGGAAATCATAATTTCTTTAGATTACTAGTTTTTATAACTGTTTGAATTTCTTCTCCGGGGGGGGGGGGCGATCGCCCCCACCGCCCCCTCCCTTTAATCCGCCCCTGGTTATATTACCTTGCCAAATTTTAAAATTCTAACGGATAGGAAGTTTAATTCCAAGGGTGGCATGGATAGATAGAGGGAGGGTCATACTTACTTATTAAATAAAATTAGATAATCATCTAAAAAATAATTACAGGGTTTAGACTTGAAAAAAAAAATTCTAGATCCATATCAGAAGATTCTTAAAATCATTCAGCAAATAGGTAGGCCTAAATCAAAAATGCATGTTAGTAGAAATAATTTAATAACGTAAAGTGCTACGGGATCTGATATGATTTCGCAAATGAGTAAATAATAATTTTCATTCACTTCTCGATTTGAAAAAATCAGACAATATTTTTTTTTCATAATCTGGGCTTCCATAAATCCGGCGATTAAGGAGCTAAAGCAGCACTAATTTTTCTAATGTTAAAAATTCCACCCGTCTAGAAGAAATCTTATCCAAGGTGAACATGACATCAAATGACATTTTAGTCAGTATGGACTCCTTGTTCACGAATGTCCCGTCCCCTTCAATGAAACTATTATTTAATCAAAATTTACAATAGACGAAGGAGCTAAAGCGTTTATAGCTAAGAGATTGTTATTGATTCTCTAGCCAATTAAAAAGCCTGTTTTTTACACTGTCACGAATTTAAAAAAAAAAAAATGACAAATTATTATTAAATTGACAAATTATGTCAATTTTTTTACTTTCTCTTAGCCTATATATGAAATATATAGGAGAGAAAGTATTGCGATCATGTCAAAAATTCGATGTCGAGATTTTGATGGATATACATGTTTTGAGGTCCCCTGAGTCCAAAAAAGTGGGTCCTGCAAATTGGTCTGTGTGTGTGTGTGTGTATGTATGTATGTGTGTGTGTGTGTGCGTGCGTGCGTGCGTGCGTGTGCTGTATGTGTGGACAGATTTTTAGCATGAAGGAATTGAGCTACCGGATTGAAATTTTATATTTAACTTAGGTACCTTCCCACACGCTCAAAATAAGCTTTTGAACAAAATCGGCCAAAAAGTACTAGTACTTTACTGATGTACTTTTTCAGTTTTTTTCGATTTTCTCAAAATTCCCTCCAAGGATTTTTTTTAAATTCAAAAAATCAATTATTTTTTAGATGCTCTTTAAAATGTATATTCTCATTTTGCCGTTGAAATCTTCTGAAGACCACTTTACTCTTGTTCTTCATAGGAAAGATAGAAATGGTTGCCATGGTAACTGAATTTAAATCTTTTTCTTTTTATTAGATTAAAAATCAATTATTATTTAAATTCCCATTTTTTTTAAATTTATTTGTGTCTTTAATTGTTTCAAAGAAAACATATATGTCTCTCTCTCACTTGCAAACATTATCGTCTCTCTCTACTCTTTTTATTAAATTCCCTTTCCACCTTATCTTCGCATAGGCCTAATGTTAATTTCCTATAGGGATTTGTATGTTAATTTCGATTCAAAAGGGGGTCCCCTTTAGAACTTTTTAGGCATTTAAAATTTTTTTTCCAATTCTTATGAAATTTTGTATTTATTTACGATTCTATATTGTGTATAAAATGTCCAAATATGAGATTAAAATTTTGAAAAATAACCATAGTTTATTTGAAGCAGTCAACATTTAAAATGCAAGTTTGAAACTAAGGTGCTATCGGAAACTAAATATATCTCGACACAAAAATCTGGGTGACCAGCACAGTGGCAACTTTCTCTTACCGAAGGGTAAGAGAAAGTTGTGTGCTGTGCGCCAGTCACACCAGATTTTTTTTTAATTCGGCCCCAACACATCCCAACATTTATTTATTAAATATAAATAGTTCTGTTTTTCAATGGACTATTATTTTTTAAAATAATTGATTTTTTTATTTTCTAATATTTTAAATTAATATTTGTTAAATATCAAAATAATCTTTTCATTTTTAGATTAAAAAAAATTTAATTATCATAATTTTTAAATTAGCCATGTAGATTGTTGCAGTGTACAATGTCTAGCTGGGTGGCCCTGAAGAACCAACTTGTGGAGCATTCCCTGGGTTGCTTTTGGTATAGCAAAACTTATTATTTGGCTATATTAAAAAAAAAGCTATTAAAAAATGCATCCAAAAATTCTTTGAAATATCTAATTGAGATACAAATTTTGATATCACTCCTATTCCATTAGCTAAAGCCCCTTGGAGGAGAGAAATCTCTTGTTAATTGATCTAATGTTTGTTGGTTCACTTTCCATCTTAACAATAAAATTCTATGATGGGGGATTAAATAGGCCTCAGATGCCAAAATAAATTTTGAGGTAATATTAAAGAAATTTATTACTAATAGCTTTAAAAAGTGGTAAATTATTTTTTTTTATATATATACTCGAGTCATCAGGAGTCGCGCGGTATCGGCGAGCGACATCTGACCGGAAACTGTGAACTAGTACCGTGACACTGGCACTCATTAACATGGCTAATTCATTGAAATTTATTTATATATGCACTCCGATTGTTTCACTTTTATTACGGAGGAATTATTAGAGAGACCGGCACGGTTGGTGTGTGCTGGCTGGCTGCCTGGCAGCCCTTCTTTCTTTTTCCAGTTGTTTGTGATGTTGTTGTTGTTGTTATTGTATTATATTATTAATCAAGGAAATGTGACGCCTGCCCAAAAGTTGCTGCCTCGGCATTCTTCAGCATTGACATACGGATATGAACCCGCGACCTCCACCTTTCAAATTCGCTAATAAATATTCATTCTAATCCCTTGAGTACGTCACAGGGACAAATAATAATTTAAAGAAGCATCAAAGACATACAAGTGATCTTAAAAATGATCTAGTATGAAAATAATTCAAATAAAATATTGTGGGAAAAATTTTAAAATGCATTCTGTGTAATTTATTGCATTAATTTATAAAATTTCAATGGCTGCTGATATTTCGGTTCTGATCAAACAAATTAACAATTTTAGAGTACAAATTTTTTTCAATAAACCTATAAACCTGAGGTTTGGTTATTATATAATACAAATAATAAATTAATGTAATTAAAAAAGTTATTGAAAATATAATAAAAAGTTTAATTTTCCCTTTCGTAGAAAATTTTGATATTTTCAAGCAAATTTGAGTGACAATGCTAAAAGACATTTAGTGAAAAATTTTAAATTAAATTTCAAAGGATATCTTTATTTTTTCCACTTCTTTATGTAAATCGGGGTTGGTGTATTAAGTTTGACGTGACGTATTGTGAGCTGGCCAGGCTGTCTGATGCTTTATGGGATAGAAAAAAAACTGAAATACAGAAATGCCAGTCTTAGTTCGGATAACTCGTGTTTGCCATCCGTGTACTCACAAGATGTGAGCCCTGAGTGCGATATCTATTATTTCTTAAATTTAAAATAAGCTTTAGTAAAATGGTCTCTTTGTAAAAGGGTAGGAAAATTTCATACAATACCGAAGTTTCTGTTTCGGCCAGTTTCGGCCAAAAATCAGCCGAAACTTTCTGAGTTTCAAAAGATGTGATGAGATTCGCACACAAAAAAAAAAAAAAAACGCCGAATGAGATTCGCACCTAAAAAAAAGTCAAATGATTTTCGCAAGAGAGAAAAGTAAAAAAAAAAAAAGGTAAAATGATATGAATTATGTATTAGAAATACAAGTTTCAGTTTCGGTTACGATTTCGGCCGAAACTAAGATTGAGGCTGAAATTCGGTTTCGGTTTCGTCTAAAAATCTTGTTTCGGTCGGACCCTAAAATATAATACAATAATTAGACCTAACTCCTATGTTCAGTAGAATTTTTCGTTTTGTGAAGTTACAACGAATTTACTAAAATAATAAAACAATAATTTATTATAAGAAAAAATTTTTATGAAATGCCCATGCTAATTAATATTTTTGCAGAAGTTTTGTATTGTTGAAAATGAGCCACTCGTAGAATATAAATAAATATTTGAGAAAAAAAATCTTTAATACATTCACGAACGTTTTAATTGGAAATATACTAACTTGTAATACATATCTAGAATTTTTTTTTAAATTTTATTATTACATGGAAGGCTGAAAGAAAGACACTCGCGACTCACAGACATCCGAATCCAATAATGACGGGAAGATAAAATGCTCAAATTACATACATATTTTATATACAAATATTATTTTGCCCTCGGGGCATGGCGTAGAGGTTAGCGTGCTAACCTCATATACCAAACGTCGCGGGTTCGGACCCCAGTCCGATGATTTTATTTAAGCCAATTGGATACCAAATGGCTTAAATAAGAATGCCTGGACCCCATATATGTATATTTATCAATAACGGATATCGTAAAAAGTCTTATATGGCCTGAGCTACCGAAAAGACTGTGTGAATGTGTGTGTGAGTGTGAGTGTGAATGAGAAAAAGTGTGAATGTTTTTAAAAAAAAAAAAAAAAAAAAAAAAAAAAAAAAAATATTATTTTAGAAAATTTTATATCTTACTTGTTTAGTTACAAAATGAATGGGGTTTTTTTTTTAATTTTTCCTCAAAAATACTAAAGACAGATTTTATATTTAAGAAACATCAAACTGTGGGAATGTTTAAAAGACATTAAAGCGCTAAACAAAAATTGTATCAAATTGTAAAGCATATTTTCCCTAAATGGAAAACAATATGTAAAGCTAATATGAATAAATATTTCTAACTAACTTTAAATTTCATTTACGGTCTTTTTCGGCATCGAAGGCCATTTAGAAATCTTTGTCGCATCAGACGGGATGCGAACTCTTGACCTTTGGAAGTCAATGCTCTACCTCCGAACCCTAGGTCAAGGGCTAGAAAAATTTCTCTAAATATATATTAAATCCAAATAATATTCAACAATTAATTGATATTTGTATAAATTCCATAAATCAAAAGTTTTTTTTTTTTTTTATAAATAAATATCAAATACCATTAATAAATTAAAATGATGAAAATCATAATTTCCTCTTCAATAGCTTTTTTTGATTCGTCAAAAGAAAATTCTCTTTAAATTTATGTTAATTTATTAAAATGATAGATCATATTAATATTAAAGAAAAAATGAAGTTGCATTTATTTAGTTTATTAACCTTGACCTTTTTTTTTTTTGCTCTTGGTTGTAAATATAGATTAATTATTATAACCAAAAGAGAGAGAAGAGAGAGATGGTCTTAAGTTGATGGAAATTTATTCTGAATTTAATTCAAAATAAATATTTTTTTTTCTTAGTTTAATCATAATATTATGAGAAAATATGGAGAATGTGATTCACTCGAGTAAATACTCGTTTTAAAGTCCAAAAACGGATTATTCATATAAATCGCAATAAAAAAGTATTTTTAAATTAAAAGAAAATTTACTAAAAAGATATCTGCAAACATTACAAAAAGGAGAAAATTATTTGAAATATAAAATTGGGAATTGTAGAATATATTGTATGTAAAGGTTATCTCGTGAAGCTTTAATTAATTGGACCCTGTTATGCAATGGTGTGTCAAAGACCAAAAAATTCAAAATTGAGTTAAGCACGGAATATTGTTTCAAATGATATAATTAATAGTATTTTTTATGAAATATGTCCTAAAAAAATTTATATTTAATGTTACTTGCACAATTGACAAAAAAATTGTCTTTTCAAAACAAAAAACTTTAATGTTAATTTTCTCAAAATTCGGTAGCTGGCGTTTGACACACTAATGCGTAAAAGGGTCCAATTAATTATTTAGAACATTTTAATATTTATTTTAATTAATTTTAATTTTTAATAATTTTTAAAAATTATGCCTTTATTTAATTACGAACTTCATAAAATCTTCATAATAGCTCAGATAGCTAATTATATGTAAAAAAAAACTCATTTTTTTGAACTCCAAGTTTAAGTTTGTTGTTTTTGTTTACTAAATCGATGATTTGTTAAGGGCCGGATAAGTTTGCTAGTTGACTAGAACTGAAGCAACCGGCCCTAATTTCAATTATATATTTTGTATTATACATTATATTATTTTGTTTATAAATAATTAAAAGAAATAGGCCGGTGTGCCTGGCAAGAAGAATTAACCATAGACTCCAAGACGCAAAATAGTGCTGAAAATTGGGATAGGTGGCCCCTGACAAAAAAGACCGTTGAACACCCTCCGGGCATATTTCTCTCTATGCCTCAGTAGTCGATATGACTTAAAAAAAAAAGAAATAAAATCGGAGTAGTATTTTTTATTTTGAACGTTAAATATAACTTTTATTTTCTAATTCTGCTCTTCTATTAGTTCATCGACTCGATCTTAAGATTATACCCTGCTATGGCCCTGAATAAAGTTCAAGCGTCAATTAACTCTCTCTTTTTTTTTACAACTTAATAAAGAATCCAACATCATTAATGTATCAAGAATACTTTAAAATTATCACAAATACTCTGTTTATGATTTTTTAATTTTTTTTTTTTTTTTTTTTAGAAAATAAGATAATAATTGCAAGAATTAAGTAAAGTAATTTGATTATAAATTTTTTAAATTAAAATTTTTCTTATTGTAAACTCGAAAATATTAACTATAAATCACACATTATTTTATTTATATAATAATATTTATCTTTTTGAAAAAAATCAACTAATTCTTTTTTTTAAGTATTATCATTTTGGCTGGAAAAAGAGTGAAAATTAACTTATTGGTGTGTTACGCCTAAATCTTAGGATATAATTCGATTGAAATGATTTATATTCCCATGTCGAAATGTATCTCTGGTGGTGAAGATAGCGCGCATCCCGGGCGTGCATCCGGGGCTCACCGGGCGGCCGTCGCGCCTCCAACCGGTTGCTCCGAGCACTTCGCCCGGCGAAATAACGCCGCCAAATTCCCGACTCGTTCAATAAAACGAAACTAATTTTTAATAACTTAAGAAATCAATGAAATAACAAATTAATTGAATAATCGTTGTTGGTTGAATAAAAAGAAAAATATCTTTAACGCCTTAAAACCGAAAGAGAAAACGTTTAATATTTTTAAGCTAAAATTTTGTATTATATAGTCAACTCCAGCAGTTCCCAACCCATGGGCCGCGGGCTTATTGGAACTGGGCCTCGGACGTCTAAGGAAAAATAAAAATTATATAAGCCAATATATAGGTTTACATATACACTGGGCCTCAGCGGTTTTTTTACGGAAAAAGAGTGCCGCACATTAGAAAAGGTTGGGAACCGCTGGTCTACTCATTTACCTCAATAGATATATATATATAGTATTTGGTTGTTGTTTTCATTTGCATAAAATAGAATTAGCTCTGAGGCACTTCAAAGCTTCACCATCTTTTTCTTTAACTTGAAAAGTTCAGAATTTTTATTTTCCAATTCTATAGACCTATTACTTATCACACTCATCATTTATTTTCTCTTACCTAAGTATATATGTAATAGAGAGAAAGTGATTATTGGATTCATGTCAAAAATTTGATGTCGATATTTTGATGAATATACACGTTTTGAGGTCCCCTGAATCCAAAAAAGTTGTTTTCGCGACATGGTCTGTCTGTGAACAAAATTTCTCGAGAGCGAGAAGGGCTATGAGGTTGAAATTTATATTTAAGTTAGGTACTGTACCCCATTTGGATGTGTCACGAAGCTTTTTAACAAAATCGGCCAAAAAGTACTAGTACTTTACTGATGTACTCAAGGATTTTTTTTTTTAAATTCATAAATTAACTATTTTTTAGATGCTCTTTAAAATGTATATTCTCATTTTGCCCTTGAAATCTTTTGAAGCACACTTTACTCTTGTACTTCATAGGAAAGATAGGAGAAATGGTTGCCATGATAACAAAATATAAATTATTTCCCCATGTTTATAAATTTTATATCTTGAATCGGCGGAAACTAAACATATCTCGACATAAAAAAATCTGGTGTGACAAGCACAAAACAGTTGTGTGATGTGCGACCAGTCACACCAGATTTTTTCTCCACACTGCATGCTACGGGATCAGGACAAGAGTTGAGTATCAAAGAAGAGAATATGTTAGCAGACAAATTTTAATCATAACACCGATTAGATTAGAGAAAACCAAATTTTATTTAAAATGACCAACTCAGATCTGATTCCGGGCAGGACATTGAATTTCCAGGCGATCTCCCCCCCCCTCACTGTCTCTTACTACTTAAATGATTTATTTATTACCAATGTTAATAAATTTATAGTGTTGAATTTAAAAAAATACAAAAAGCACGTCTCTTTATCTTTATTTTTAGGTTGTAATCAATCTCAGTATCATTTGATTTAATTTTGATTTTTGCATCCTCTTTTCTTTCAAAAGAAATCATTCGCTATTATTTGCTTGAGAAAGCGAGTGAAGTATTCTTTTAAAAGTATACTCGGCATCTGAGTCAAGGGCGGATACAGGGGGTAATTACCCCCCTCGAGATTTGAAAAAAATACTTTTTTTCAAAAAAAAAAAATTTATTTTGAATGTAAAATTTAAAAAATTAATACTTAAAAATTTGATTTGTATTTATATTCTGGCAAACAAGTACAGAATGCGCCTTTAAATTACCGAAATTAAGAAAAAATTGTGTGTTGTGCGACAAGTCACACCATATTACCACCATATAAAAACACCTCTGGATCCGCTCTTGATCTGATCCATATGAGTATGATATTATTAGCTCTACTTGATTATGGAAAATTGATTGAAAGATCTAAACAAATAAATTCCACGAAAGAGTTATTCCAAATGTCAACTTTTAATAACAGACAAATTAATTGGAGAAAAACTAAAATGGCAAAAATAAAGTAACTTTATATTTTATTTTTCTTTACAAACGATCTTGGCAGAAATTAAGACATTTGATATTGTAGCTTACATACAAAAAATTTTAATCTGAAATTTATTAGATAAAAAGAGAGGGTTAGAAAAGTTAGATACTAGAAAGGAATTTAAATTTTCTCAAAAAAAAGTCGGTAAAAATCTGTATTTTATTAATTTTAAATTTTTATGCAAAAATAAGAAAAAAAAATTATTTAAATAAGGTAAATATTTGTTTAACTAATTCCCCCCCCCCCCATCACTCTCTTAAAATAGTAGGAAAATTTGTGGTTTAAATTAAGTTCAAGTTGTGAATGAAATAAACGAGAAGAATATTTTAATAAATTATCCATGATATTTCAATAAATGCATCTGCCTTATGAATGAAACAAAGATGGGGCCTTTTAGGCAGTCAATGAGTCAAGTGAAGACTATAAACAAGTCATATAATAAATGTATTCCTGCTAAATGCGATTATACTAATCGGTTGAATATTTTAATTTTAATTCTCATTCTATGCTATGGGTGTGTTTTGTTCTCTCTCTCGTTTTTTTTTCCTCTTCTTCTGCATTCTTCCCGTTATCCCGTTATTTCAAAAGTTAATTTCTTCTTCTTTTTCTTCTTCTGCGATAAATATTTATGTTTATATAACACTATGAATTTATTAGAATCAACAACAGGTGCCCGGCATTGGTTCATTGATACAGGCCAAATAATTAAAACAAATAAACGAGAAAATTAATTCTAGGCCTATCTTTGAATATTAAAATCCACTTATCAAGATTATTTAAAAAAAAAAAACGAACAAATTTGACATGCATTAAAAAAGAAATCAAAACACACATTAAAAAATTAAATTATTTGATATATCAATTCATTTATTATTAAGTAAAAAAAAAAAAAAAAAAAAACTTATCATTTGTTAGATAAAAATTGAACATACATTAATGAAGAAAGCAAAATTTGTATCTTTATTTTTGCGAGTAAATTATGTATTATAGTAAATGAGATTATTTGAAACAAAACTAATAAATTCATAATTGAAGAAAAATTAATATACACAAATTTATTTATTTATTTTTATTTTTCTTCCCCATTTCTTATGCTAATTAGAAATATAAAAAAAAAATTTTAGTGCGATTCGTGATTTACCAGTAATTATTTATTATTAATAAGCTTCCACTGTCCTTGTGTCCTGATCTTTTTCTATACATTTATTTATTTATTTATTTACATTTAAATTAAGTAATTAATCACAAATGCAAGGTTAAGTTTTAATCTAAATTTAATTAACTATTTTTTAATCCGTAAACATAATCTCGTTTTTTAATTTTTATTTTAAGGGAAAGACATATAAGGTAAGTATTAATAATTATTCTGAGTAAAAAAATTGATTTTAATTTAGATTAATGAATTTTTACTTTGAAAATAATTTTAATAAATATTTCTTTTTTTTATGCCAGAGGAGTTGGCAGCCAATCTCTTTATTAAAAAAAAACTCTCAAGTGTTGAAAATATTTCGGCTTTATTTTACTAAGGGCATCATCAGTCCAATTAAAGCTCGAAAGTCATACATTAATTGATATTTAAGATGTTAATTACAAATACAAATAAAATATTTTCCATAAATTTCTTTTTTTAAACACTCACACTTTTCCCACACACATATATACACACAGTCTTTTCAGCAACTCACTCTATACGGTATAAGACTTTAACGATGCTCGTATTTTATTAATATATATATATTTGGGGTCCAGGCATTTATTTAAACCATTTGATACATAAAATATACAAAAAAAATCCATATTTTTTGTTGTTTTAATGTGTTGTTTATCCGGTTTAATGTATTTATGCCAACTACTTTTCTTATTATAGGTTTACTGTGTTTTTCAGGTATGGTATGGTATAGTATAGTACAAAATAGCCTATAGTATTTATTATTATTATTATTAAATACAAAAAAAGGCTGAGAACTTTACAGTTTTTTTTTTTAATTATTGTATCTTTGATAAAAGCTATTTTTATTGGCGAAATGGTTAAAGCCTCTAGTCAGAAAATAAAGAATGCCACAAATATTCGTATCTGAAACATAAGAAATTAAACTTTAAACCCCAATAGTTCAAGAAAGATTTTTAAACTTTTTTTCTTTTTGATATTTTAAGTTAATAAAATTTCTTGAATTATAGCCTAACACTGCAATTTAAAGAACAATAACAATAACAAAAATTTGGATGTTTTATATAAAAAAAAGTTACTATAATAGAAATTATAAAATTAACAGAGATTATTAAAAACAATAGAACAATCTGTCAAACACAATCCTCACTATATAAACGACTCTGAATTCGAACCTCCCAGCGCCTACACCATCACATGAATTTTTGTATTAGAAACAGATAATAAAGAAACGGCTTGATGAAAACTAACCGCAAAAGAATTTAAAAAAAAAAAAATGAAATAAAATGACATTTAAAAAAAAAAACTTAATATATTTATTAGAACGCCACCCAAAAGTAAATCCATAAAATTTTTCTTAATTCGTTTTATAAAATGAGAGAGGGATACGTTTTTACATTCAGATTCTACTTAGAAATTAAGTTTGGGTTAATAAATCAGAAGAACTATTCACAAATTTAAGTGTTTTTTTTTTTTTAAGTTAGTAAATTATATATTTTGAGACCATAATGGCAAAATGAAAATACACATTATAAAGAGCTAAAAAATAATTGATTTTGAATTTTAATTAAAATTGTTGGAGCGAATTTTGAGAAAATCGGAAAAAAAATTGAAAAATAACATCAGTAAAGTACTAGTACTCGTTGGCCGGTTTTACTCAAAAGCTTCGTGTCACATGCCAGAGGGGTATCTAAGTTAAATAAAAAATTTCAATCTCCTAGCTCTTTCCGTTCTTGAGATATTTTATTCACAGACACACAGACAGACTCTGTTGCGAAAACCACTTTTTTGAATCAGGGGATCTCAAAACGTCAAAAATCCATCAAAATCCCGACATCGAATTTTTGAAATGAATCCAATACTTTCTCTATATATTAACATATTAGATGTAAGAGAAAGTTTTCTAAACATTAGAGAAACTTTTAAAGATCCATATACCAGCTAAAAGCTTGTCTAAAAAAATCAAAAGCAATTTTGAAATACCGAACTGAATATAATTAATTTTTAATCACAATTTTACTCATCGCTTATCACGAGTGAAGAAGAAATATGTTTTTTATCAATAATTTTTAAAACTGTATTTTTTTTCTTGTTTAAAGAATTTTAAAAAAGTGCACGCGAAAGATGACACATGAAACAAATATAAACTTATTTATTATTCATTTATTAGCATTAATATATTTAATTTAAAGGCAGTTGGTAATGTATTTGACACATCAGATTTTCTTTAATAATATCATATGTTGTTTATGTTTGTTAATAAGTATGCACGCATACTTTAAGTTTGTTTTAATGAAAACATTTTAGACCTATTATGAATAGTGATAATATATTTTGCATTAGAAACAAAATGAACCAGTTTTATTATTTTTATTTTTATTAACTTTATTCTCTTGATTTGGATGAAATTATTGTATTAAGTGAACCATAGATAGAATTCTATTTAGAAAACTGATATAGAAATAAAAGAGAAGACATTTCTTGTTTAACTCGAGGTCTTTAATATATGGACCCTGTAACGCATTAGTGCTCAGGTACCGAGATTTGAGAAAATTAACTTTAAAGTTTTTCTGATTTACATTGTTTTGATTAGATTATAAATCATTTTTTTTTTTTTTTTTTGTCAATTGTGCAAGTAATATTAAATATAAATTTTTTTAGGACATATTTCATAAAAAATACTATTAATTATAGCATTTGAAACAATATTCCGTGCTTAACTCAATCTTTAATTTTTTTTTGGCGCTTGACACACTAATGCGTAACAGGGTCCATATAGGCCTATGGGATGGGTATACCCATCCTGAATGTTCTTATTTAATATGATAGACCTAGGTCTATCAAATTAAATAATACTATATTATAGCCAGGGGCGTATATAAGGGGGGGGGGCCGAGGGGGCCCGGGCCCCCCCGAAATTTCCCAAACACATATACATATATAGGGATATACGGACATCAGCGCAACAAATTTTTCCACAGGATGGAAAACTTTGGTTCCGCAAAAGAAAAAATGTTCCGCAAAAAATTTCGTGTGAAAAAAATTTAGTTTCTTAAAAAAAAAAAAATTTCCGCAGAAAAATTTTTGAGTTCGGGCCCCCCCGAAAAAAATTTCTATATACGCCACTGATTATAGCTATAATATAGTAGAATCCCGATAATTCGTATGATCAGGGGCGGACAGTTTGGTATGAATTATCAGGATTATCAATTATTAGGAGTAAAAAATTTAAAAAATATCTCTGGGGCAAGTTTGTACGAATTAGACGGAAATAGAAATAATCGGGATACGATATATCGGGATTGTAGCTAAGAAAAAAAAATTAATTGTAATATTTGGTTGCTACCATTTGTTCAAACACGATAAAAATATTAAATATCTGTATTATTTCCTCTTACCTCTATATATATGTTAATATATATATTTTAGTGAGAAAGTATTGGATTCATGTCAAAAATTCGATGTCGAGATGGATATACACGTTTTGAGGTCACATGAATCCAAAAAAGTGATTTTCGCAACATGGTCTGTCTGAATCTATATTTATAGTCTGTCTGTATCTATATTTATAGTGAGAATCTCTATCTCTATCTAGTATCTATTAAATCGTGAATTCCTGAGTAGTACTGTACTACTATATCATGAGAAGTACTGTACTACTCAGGAATTCACGATTTAATAGATAGGGGAGAGGGCGGGACATTGGGACACGAGGCACATTGGGACATTCGAATTTTAGCGCTACTAAATGTAAAGTTAGATTGTACTCTTTGACCATTAGGGTGTATTAATAACCCATTTTATTATAGAAAAATTTTAACAGCGTCAAGCTACGCCATAGCTAGTTACACGTTGCTACATCATATTTGTCCTGCGTTGTAAAAAAATCGGAAATCGTTTGAGGTCGATTATTTTCCATATGAACGTTTGAATTAAGACAGTTGAAATATTAGAGATAAGTGTACTTGTTTATTCTTACTATGTCGGTACATGCAGATGTAATTATTTATTTTAGCTATTTGTATAGCCTCATTTTGTTTATAAACATGATTGAGGTAGATTGGGACATCTAGCGAGAGGCACATGTGGACACTAATAAATAAGAAATTATATATAATATTTAAGATATTATATTGTGGACAGGTCCGCAGACAGACTTGACGGGCCCCGGGGCTACTTACTAATACGCCCCCCCCAAAAAAAAAAAAAAAAAAAAATTATTTTTTGTATTTATGTATTTTTTTTTCTCTTTTTTAAGTGAATCGTTTATTTCAGAAACCACCTAAGCGACAATATTTCAAATCATGTGTTTTTGGTGCTACTGTACAATTACTACAACAGCTAAGAGTGAACAGATAAAACTGCGTTGGCTGTTTTTATATATCTACCAGTGGCGTATTCAGGGGGGGGCAGGGGGCCGCCCCCCCCCCAAAGCCTTCTCTAAAACAAAAAAATACCTATTGTTTTCCCTAATGATCTTTTTTTTTAAATAAATATTTTATTAACTCTCATAAATTCTAAAATCTAACAAAAAAAACTTATAAATAATTGAAAAAATCTAATATTTACGAATTTTGTATTAAAATTATTTTTTATTTCAAGAAAATTTTTTTTTTTAAATTTGTTTCTTATTTATAATTATTATATTATCTAAAAAAAATTTCTCCACTTTAAGTTTATTGGAGAATGGGGGGGGGGGTTCATAAAACTTTTGCCCCCCCCCCCCAAGCAGAAATCCTGGCTACGCTACTGGTAACAAAATTGTTTAAAATAATAAAACTGCATTATTATTTACACTTTAGATTAAAATTAGACATACAATGAAAATGAAAAGGGGGGGGGCGATAGGTGTTAGTCAGCCTCCAGAAAGGGGCGATGGGCCAAAAAAGGTTGGGAACCACTGTGTTAGATTGTGCCACCTTTATTCACCAAATTATTTTTTTAGAACAAAACAAATTGTTTTTGTCCACATCTGCCTCTTCACTGTCCAAGTCTACCTCACCCAAGAGGCATATTGGGACAATTTGGATTTTTTGGAAAATTGCAAAAATCTAATTAATCTATCGGTGAATAAGCGCTAAGCCTATGGCAATAGATAGTGCATTTATCAGTGTCAACAACATAACATTAAATGCTCAATAATATTGAAAGCCAAACTATACACAGCTAATTTTATTTGTACTGTCCCAATGTCCCGCCCTCTCCCCTACTTTAGGCATAAAACCAAGAAAGTGAAATGTGGGTTAAGCTGGCGCTGATGTGGTGTTACAAGCACAGAACGCAACTTCCAATTACCGTAGGTAAGAGAAAGTTGTGTGTTGTGCGACCGTTCACACCAGATTTTTTTTTTATTTTATTAGCCCACCTAACTATTTTTCCTGGTTCCTTTATAAGGGTGCAAAATTTCATTCAATCGGGTAGTTGTTGATAGCGTGACACACCGTTATTATTTATCCTATATAATATTCCAATGTTTGGTTTTTCTTTGATTTATTAAACAATAAACAGGCGTAAAACAATAGCTTTGAGAGCGTTCTATTGTTGTCATTGAGAGGAGGAGGCGGCAAAGGTGGCGACGAGGGAGGCGGAGCTTGGTGCCAACACCAGCCAATAGGAGGCTCGCTTGACGAGGAGCTCCAGGCCAGTGGCGACCCGCTGGCAAAACGCCGAAACAAAATGGGCCCGAGTTAGTTTACATAGCCACCGCTAGAAGGAGTGCAGGAGGCCACTCAACCCGAAAATCGTTATTTGGCCCCCTACCTCCCCCTTGAGGGGTGCAGATTAAAGCTTCTTACATTTAACAATCAACTGTGAGCTCGGGAAATTTATTAAATTTTTTTTCATTTTAAAATAAATAGATGAAGAATTTGTGAAAAGTCTAAGAAGAGTTCGTCAACTACTTAATTTATTAAACTGAGATTTCGAGAAACTTAACTCTAATAATCTCTAGTACATAAAAATTGAAGATAGGAAGTATGTATCATACCGTTTCGCAACCGAAATAAGTATTTATATTATATTTACATAAACTTACTTACTTACAAACATTTGCTCAACTTCCGTGTTTGAAAAGCCTAAACGGTATTTAGGCCAGTACAATAAAACCTTGACACGGAGAAGACCTTCCAAAGAAACCAAGCTGTAAACGAGGCCATTTTAACCTGCAAAAAAAATAGGGATATATGGAATTAAAATATATTAATATTAATTAAGTCCTATAAATATGAGCCGTTTTCTTTAAAAGTCCATTTGATATTGATAATTGAGGATTAGTTTGATTTTTACTTTCTCTTACCTATGTATATATGTAATATATATATAGAGAGAAAGTATTGGATTCATGTCAAAAATTCGATGTCGAGATTTTGATGGATCTTCACGTTTTGAGGTCCCCTGAATCCAAAAAAGTGGTTTTCGCGACATGGTCTGTCTGTGTGTGGGTGTGTGTGTGGGTGTGTGTGTGGGTGTGTGTGTGTGTGTGGGTGTGTGTTCAATTTTAAGCATGAAGGAATTGAGCTATGAGGCTGAAATTTTATATTTAAGTTAAACATCTCCCGGGACCGGAAAAATAAGCTTTTAATCAAAATCGGCCAAAGATTACTAGTACTTTACTGATGTACTTTTTCAGTTTTTTTCGATTTTCTCAAAATTTGCTCCAACGATTTTTTTTTAAATTCAAAAATCAATTGTTTTTTAGATGCTCTTTAAAATGTATATTCTCATTTTGCGATTGAAATCTTCTGAAGACCACTTTACTCTTGTATTTCATAGGAAAGATAGTAGAAATGGTTGCCATGGTAACAAAATATAAATATTTTCCCATACTTATAAATTTTACATCTGAATTCAAATGTTCCGTACTGTCGGGAACTAAATATATGTCGACACAAAAAATCTGGTGTGACAAGCACAGTACACAACTTTCGATTACCGAAGGTAAGAGAAAGTTGTGTGCTGTGCGCCAGTCACACCAGATTTTTTCATTAACTTCCTAAATTTATATTGACAAAATGGAGGATTTTTCGTAAACTGTTTATTGATAAAAAGCTCATCATTCATTGTTATCATTAGGTCTAACAGTAAGATTTTGTCAAAAATGAACTTGCCTCACTTTCAAAGAAAATTGCGTCTTCGGACTTGGTTTAGGGGTTAGCGTGCTAACTTTCTAATCCGAGGGTGGCGGGTTCGGACCCCAGGCAGTCCAAAGATTTTATTTAAGCCATTTGGATACCAAATGGCTTAAATAGAAATGCCTGGGTCCCAAATAGATATATTAAACATACGAGTATCGTTAAAAGTCTTAAATGGCCTAAGTTGCCGAAAAGACTGTGTGTATGTATGTGTGAATCAAGGGCGGATCCAGAGGTGTTTCTCGGGGGGGGGGGGGGAGGTAATCTGGTGTGACTCGTCACACAGCACAATATTTTTTCTTAATTTCGGTAATTTAAAGGCGCATTCTGTACTTGTTTGCCAGAATATAAATACAAATCAAATTTTCAAGTATTAATTTATAAAATTTGATATTAAAAATAAATTTTTTTTCGAAAAAAGTATTTTTTTCAAATCTCGGGGGAGGGGGGGGGTAATTACTCCCTTTACCCCCCTCCCCTTGTATCCGTCCTTGGTGTCAATGTGAGTATGAGTGTTAAAAAAAAAAAAAAAAAAAATGGCTCATATAGGCTCTAATATTATTATTAAGTTCTGTTAATTTTGTATTTCACTAATTATGACCATTTTTATAAAAATTTGTGGCCTAATCGATAATGAAAATCATAAACAATTATTTATGATTATGAAAAAAACTTTTTTTAAGTCTAAAAATTTTAAATAATTTCTTGATATATTACGATGTTAATTATTCATTCAAATTTATTTATAATAATTACTTTATTATTATTAGCTATTTGAAATAAGCACTTTTATCGACAATCGAGACATAGTCCTAGATAGAAGTTTTGCTTCTTGTTCTAGAGATTTGAAATCCGCTTCCTAATCTGAACGACAAAAATGTATTCAAATTATATTGACTACTAAATTAATTTAACTAGTAGATATATTCTTGGACCACAAAAGTAGTTTTATATATATTCATTAGTTAAGTTACTGGAATAAACTAAAAATTCGTTTTAAATTAAATTAAATTATATACTACTTAAATAAAAATAAAACACTTGGTTATTTGTTTCAAATTAGTCGTTGATAATAAATTTTTTATCAAAAATGTTATTATTGAAATGTTTCAACGAGAGTCTACGGTTATATAATACTACTAATTAATTTGAATAGGCCTGCAGGTAACTGAGTAAGAGTCTATGTAGAGTCAGATGCCGGAGATTTAAAAAAAAGAATACTATTTTGAAAAGAAATCAATTAATAAAGAACCGATATAATAAGAAAACATTAATTAACTAGTTAATCGGGGGTCATACTGTAGACTATATGAATAAATAAATGATAGGGGATCCATTTAACAAGGGAGAGATTTAATTAAAAAATAAATAAAGACTAATAATTTCTCAGAATGTAGAATTTTAAAATAAACATTAAATAATATTATTAATATTATATTAAATATTCCAACCCTTTTTATTTGAAGAATACAGAGAGAGTGTGAAAGGGATGAGCGAATGTTTAAAAATGGATTATAAATAATTGCCTAGTCCACTGTTTTCATTTGAACTTTAACATTTTTAGCTTAATTAAAAAAAAAAAATAATCTAAATATGGTTAAAACTGCATACTAAAATTAATAAAAATAAAATCGGTTCTCTCTCTCTCACTTTATAAGGAAATGAATTGGAAAATATAATTAAAATAAATATAAAACATTTCATAAATAATTATTAATAGCTTGTGCTTGGTTTGATATTTACAATATATATAATATTTTCAAATTAAAGAAAACTTTTTTTCTCTAAGGTCACTTTTAATTAGAAGATATTTCCTTTCTGGGTTTCCATAATAGAGATTATTATTATATATGCCAAGTATGAATATTGGGATTTTAAGTGTATTTAAATAATATCGTTAAAAAATACTAATTTACTCTTAAGAGAGAGAAAAAATAATTCTAATAAAATGTATTTTTTTATTATTAAAATCAACTTTCGAGGTAATTCAATAAATAAAAAATATTAATGAGCAGGGATTAAAAAAAAAATGAAAATATTTTTTCCAAATTTAAGATTTTCTTTTACGTATATAGAATTTTTTTCGGGGGAGGGGAGGGGGCCGAAATCAAACACTTTTCTGCGGTAAATTAAAAAAAAAAAAAAAAAAATTGCCGCCCTTCAAAAATTATTCAATTATTCAGTAATTATTTAAATACGATATAGACTTACTGTATCCAGGCACATTTATTATATTAAATATTTATATACTACAGTATTATATAAAACTACGCCTGGTTCAGGTTATCTACTTTTTGAGATACGAAGTTTTCAAAAATTGATTTCTACTGATGGACTCACTTATTGACAATCAATTCCAATATTTAATGAAATTTTTCTTAAAAGAAAAAAATTAGAAAATTAATAAAAAAATAAAGCTATTATTGTTTATAAGAGAAGTGGCTGTAGAGCGATTATAATAATGAAGGAAGAGAGGATGTCAGCCAAAAGGAGCCTCTATCGAATAAATATCTCCACTAAGAAGACGTTTCGGGTTTAATTAAATAAAACCATCATCAGTTCTTTAGAGCTGAAATGAGCATAAATAATAATTGTAATACAACAACATAAAATATCTTAATATCTTAAATTATAAAAACATCAGATCTTACATTATTCGCAATCTCAAGGTATACACCATTGAGATGCAGATAGAGTTGTTATATATAATATATAAATCTATTATTATATATAAAGCTATTATTTATTAAATAATTTTTTTAAATAATTAGTAAGTCTTTATAATCTGATAAAATAATAGATTTTCAAAATTGTTTTTTTTTTCCAGAAAAGAGTGAAAGAATAAATAGATTAGTTCCTGACTCTCCGGTTGCCTATCAATCAGGCGATAAGTTCTATTTTCCTATATAAAAATTTTATTTTTTTTAAATAAAAAAAATTTATTTAAAAGTAAAAATATTATTTTGATCTATCATTTTTTCAATATTTTTTTTATTTGTTACTTTAATAATAATGTTGATAAATATTTTCGATTTGAGGGTCAACCTCCTAAGTCGATATATTTTTTGATAAAATAAATTTCAAGAAAAATCATGGACTCTCTCTTTATCGGAGGCCTGTTTTGCGAGGGAAAAGCACACCTGCTCTCTCTCTCTCTCTCTCTCTCTCTTCTTCCCACTCTCCATCTCAGCAACAAAAACAACACCAGTAGCACCGGTCACTAATTAAAAAATAACCATCGAGTTATTAAGTCCGGTTAATTTAATATCTTGGCTAGCCATTATTATTATTATTATTATTCCACCTCTTTTCTATCATCTTATTAATAATATAATAAGAGAGAGAGACGAGATGTTGTTGCTCATTAGTGCAATTTTGACCACATGCACAACTGTTGTCCACCTTTTACGCCTATCAAGTGTGACTATCAGATAAGTATTATTAAAAATGATGGATTACTTTTCAAATTAATTACTTTTTTATTCAAAAATGGGAGTATAGAGGAAAAAATATTTAAGATAACCTATTAAAAGTTAAATATTGGATTAGTGGTTTTTATAAGTATTATAGCGTATATTTATTTATTTTAGAATGCATTCATATAAATTAAAGAAAAATATGCAATAAATACATATTTAATCTACAATATGTTTAAATCGAGAAAGTTGCTGAATTATTAAAGTAAAATAAGCATTGTATATCTGAATTCTTGTTAATAATATTTCCCCCTTCTTTCGAGATAGGCCTATAGTCAACGCTTGCTAAGCCCAAGAGGTTATAAATAATTGAAAACAGCGACATCCGACATCATTATTGACTATTATTGTGAAAATTCAAATAAATAAAAAAAGCCCTCTGGCTTGGTGTAGTGGCTAGCGTGCTGGCCTTCTATACCAAGGATCGCGGGTTCGGATCCCAGGCAGTCCGATGATTTTGTTTAAGCCTTTTGGATACCAAATGAAAAATACCTGAACCCCAAATAGATATATTAATTAATAATGGTTATCGTAAAAGTCTTATATGGCCTGAGTTGCCGAGATGACTGTGTGTATGTGAGTGTGAGTGTGAATGGGAAAAAAGTGTGAGTGTTTAAAAAAAAATATATATATTATTACTTTCTCTTTTTTTTGAATTGGATACTAATAAATAGAGACTGGGTCTAAATGTCTTCAGATGTTAAAAAAAAAACCTTAAACAAATAAAAAAAAATATTTAATTAATTAAATAAATAAAAAATAAATCACAAATGGCTAGCGCAAATTGGTTTGTCTCTGTGTGTTCAATTTCAAGCATGAAGGAATTGAGCTACGAGGCTGAAATTTTATATTTAAGTTAGTCGGGGTGACTCCCCCCCCCCTGAGGCGAGGAAATAAGCTTTTTAAACAAAACCGGCCAAAAGGTACTAGTATTTTACTGATGTACTTTTTCAGTTTTTTTTTTTTTAATTTCTTATAAAATTTCCTCTAACTATTTGGATTAAAATTCAAAATTCAATTATTTTTTAGATGCTCTTTAGATGTATAATCTAATATTGTCCTTGAACTTTGGTAACAAAATATAAATATTTTCCCATGTTTTTTACATCGAATTTTTACTTTCTCGTACCTCTATATATATGTTAATATATAGAGAGAGAGAAGTATTGGTTTCATGTCAAAAATTCGATGTCGAGATTTTGATGGATCTTCACGTTTTGAGGTCCCCTGAATCCAAAAAAGTGGTTTTCGCGACATGGTCTGTCTGTCTGTGTGTCTGTGTGTCTGTGAACAAAATATCTCAAGAACAAAAAGAGCTAGGAAGTTGAAATTTTATATTTAAGTTAGGCACCCCCATGGGACGTGACACGAAGCTTTTGAACAAAATCAGCCAAAGAGTACTAGTACTTTACTGATGCACTTTTTCAGTTTTTTTCGATTTTCTCAAAATTTGCTCCAACGATTTTTTTTAAAATTCAAAAATCAATTATTTTTTAGATTCTCTATAAAATGTATATTCTCATTTTGTGATTGAAATCTTCTGAAGACCACTTTACTCTTGTTCTTCATAGGAAAGATAGGAATTTCTCCTATGGTTGCTATGGTAACAAAATATAAATATTTTGCCATACTTATAAATTTTACATCTTGAAAATCGAATGTACCCTACTGCCGGGAACTAAATACATGTCGACACAAAAAATCTGGTGAGACAAGCACAGTACACAACTTTCGATTACCGAAGGTAAGAGAAAGTTGTGTGCTGTGCCAGTCACACCAGATTTTTTATTTATTATGGTCTTTTTCGGTTTTTATGGCCATTTAAACCCCGCCCCTATTTATTTAAATTGACATCTTGAATCCTAATATATCGGCGGAAATTAAAAATATGTTGACAGAAAAAATGTGGTGTGTCAAGCACAGAACTCAATTTTCAATTGCCGAAGGTAAGAGAAAGTTGTGTGCGACCAGTCACACCAAATTCAGAGATTTATTCGACATTATCAACTTACAAATTGCATATCTTGGATATCGAGGTAGCGTAGATATTGGAAATTGCCAATTGTTAAAATAAACACCCAAAAGATCCTTCATTAGACCAAAATTTGAAGCTATGAGCAAAATAGAAAAAAAAATTTTGAAACTTCTTGTACAAGTAATAAATTAATAAAATTCCCCTAAAGGATGATGGCATAGGAAGGGGGTTACGGTGCGATTTGATCAAGATTTGCATTAAAAGCATAAAAAATAACAAATCGTCAGATGGTGAAGCAAGTGAATGCGTGTTAATTACGTTTCAACGGTCATTTATTTCAAGTTGTAGAGAGAACTAAGGTTGATAGTCGCAGGTGATACAAGAGAGAGACACCAGTTGGTGTTATTCTGGTCAAAATTTGGCTTTAACGAGCAACAACAACATTCTTAATAAAATAATAGGGTAATAGGGTGTTTAAAAAATTGAGTTTCAATTAAAGGTTTAATTTAAAAAAAAAGTAAAGTTGTGAAAATTGGACAAAACGTTTTGTCCAAGAGCAAAAGGTTTTGCTCAATGCCAACGCACACCGATTGAGCAAAACGCTCAATGGCAAAACATTTTGTTCAATGATGTCGAATCATGCTCAATTGTGTTTTGCCTCCTCGGTGTGCGTTACCCCATTGAAAAGCATTGAAAAAAACAGTTTTAGGCACGATTAGTCAAAAACGTGTTGTCCAAGAGCGTTTTTGCTCAATTGGTGTGCGTTCAGCCTAATATTATTATTTATTATTATTAGAATAATTGATTGATTGTAAGAAGCCCTAAGCGAGCAAGTCATTAAATAAATATTGCATAATTTGCAATAACAATTAAAAATAATACGGTTAATCTTGCATTCGTCTTGATGAAGGTTGTGATTTGCGACCGAAACGTCTACGATTAATCTTTATATATATAATTAAATAAAAGTCTTTTATTTATTTAATTCCTTAACCGCTACGACTCCTATATCCAATTTAAAGTCTACAGCCACTTCGCATCGCTATGTAAAATTTTAATTAAAAATTAATTTTCTAAATTCTTATATTTTAATATAATCCAAAATATTCACCGTTCCGTTGGCACTAGTTGAAACATTATTAAATTTAATTGAATTCTCATCTAAATATAGATAAATGAATAACACTAGCTTAAGTTTCAAAAGGTTTTTATTTTTAATTTCCCAGATAGCACAGTACGTCTTATGTACGTACATAAGACGCACAGTGCTATCTGGGTTATGCGCATTTTAACGTTAATGCATCATCTTCAGATCAAATTAGATTGTTAATTAATAATGTAATATGATTTGACCAAAAATAAATATTATTGAAAATTTATTGATTTTTAATAATTAAGTTATACCAAAAGAACGACATAATACCTGTCACATTTCGTCTAACAAGAAAGAAAACAAAAATTGCTTTTATTTAATTTTATTTAATTATGTAATAGTTAGTTTATGTCATTATTAACGTTGAAATGCGCTTAAACTAAAAATAAAAATTTTTTGAAACTTAGCTTAGTGTTATTTATTTATCTATGTTTTTCTGAAGAAGGTCAAATTTCATCGAAACGTTAGATATTTTCACTCTCATTTTTAATTCCATTACCTGTAGAGCAATAAAATTTTTATTACTAATGATAAGAATTTTTTTTTTTAATATCAAATATAAATGAATAAAAATTTAAGGAAGTTTTTTTTTTCTAAATTATTTTATAGAGCAATTAATCATTTAAATAATATTAAGTTGAAAAATAAAATATTTACTGTAAATTTTTTACTTTTATTACCAGATTATTATTTAATAAATTTTGATCAATTTCTCTGATATGAAGTGTGTATAATAAATATTTTAAAAGGGTAGATCAAACATTTTTGTTTAAGAATTTTTTGGCACATGAGTTTCTTTCACGTAAATTATTATAAAAATAAATAAAAAGTCATGGGTGAAAAGGGGAGCGAAAATGATTGGCAATTGCAAAGTCTCAGTTTACAGCGATTGAGGATTCGTGAAACGTGTTTGTGAAATTATTATTGATTCTATTTAATAAATGAATGGAAACGTGCAGGGAAAGCTAAAAAAAAAGAATTATAATAAAACGATGCGAATTTATATTCAATTTTTTTTTTTTTTTTTTTTTATAAAAGAATTTAATTACAAGTATTATTTTTTTTTTCTTTTTGTGCGGTAATGTTTAGAAATGAAATAATAAATTTTACTAATCTGGTTAGAAGTCTGGCTTTCTTAGAGTCGAAAGACTGAAAACTGAGGAAGTGATTTTGTGATAGGTTCGCTGAGCCTAGGGGGTGATTTTTACTTTCTCTTACCTCTATATATGTTAATATATAGAGAGAAAGTATTGGATTCATGTCAAAAAATTCGATGTCGAGATTTTGATGGATATGAGGTCCCCTAAGTACAAAAAAGTGGTTTTCGCAACTTGATCTGTCTATCTGTGTGTCTGTGTTCAATTTTAAGCATGAAGGAATTGAGTTAAGAAGTTAAAATTTTTTATTTAAATTAGGCACCCCCTGAGGCGTGAAAATAACCTTTTAATCAAAATCGGCCAAAGAGTACTAGTAGCCTTTACTGATGTGGTTTTCCAGTTTTTTTGATTTTCTCAAAATTCGCTCCAATGATTTTGATTAAAATTCAAAAATCAATTATTTTTTAGGTGCTCTTTAAAATGTATATTCTTATTTTGCCATTGAAATCTTCTGAAACCACTTTACTCTTGTACTTCATAGGAAAAATAGGAGAAATGGTTGCCATGGTAACAAAATGTAAATATGTTCCCATGTTTATAAATTTT
>JAKCPI010015883.1:0-17410 GCA_023213315.1 Euborellia annulipes | reverse complement strand
AAATTTCAACTTCCTTAGCTCTTTTCGTTCTTAAGATATTTTTGTTCACACACAGACACAGACAGGCTATTTTTTGCAGGATCCACTTTTTTCGACTCAAAACGTGTATTTCCATCAAAATCTCGGAACCGATTTTTGATATTAATTCAGTAATTTCTCTCTCTATATCATTACTATATATATTTATATATAAGAGAAAGTAAAAATGTGCCATTTCTTTGTTAAGAAGTTTTATATATCTTTATTTTGCTCAAATTTCATTTCATCATTTTTTTTCGCCCCTGTCGTAACGGGAAATTTTCTAGTCTTTAGCTTTCGAATATCTTTAGAACTTTCTGTTCTTTTTGTCTTGCAAAAAAAAAAAAAAAAAATTCTTCATCCGGTCTATGAATTTTAATCGATTTCTAAATTTTGATAAAAATGTGTAAGATTTCTTTATTAATTCAATCAATTAAATTTATTATTAAGAAATTTCGAGAAGAGTATATAGACCTTAAGAAAATAAACAGGCTAACTGGTCTCTGATAAATTTATCTCTCTCTCTCTCAGTGTTTGAGTTGTGCTAACTTTTAGCATGACAGTTGCTATTTGCAAGCAATTGTCCACCCAGATTTGTTTATCCCAAACAAACACTAATGCTTGTTATACCGTTGTTCAATCTAATAAAATATTATATAACAGGCGAATTGAGTCCATCTTCACGTCGTATCGAATTGAACTCTGGAATGTTTACGTTACCAGCTCAAAGGGCGCGTTTAACGCCTCTGTGAGCAACGAATAAAGGGTTCTATAGAACACATACATTTGATAAAATCAATTATTGAAAAAATGTTACAAAGATAATAAAAATTAAGCTATTTCTTTTATTTATTCTCTTTCGGCTCGACGTATCGGTAGGAGCATGGACCATCTTCACAGACGGAAGAATTTTATTACTTTTATAGAATGACATTTGTATATATTACTTTCTCTTACCAATGTATATATTTAATAAATATATATAGAGAGAAAGTATTAGATTCATGTCGGTGTTGAGATTTTGATGAATATTGAGGTCCCCTGAATCAAAAAAATTGGTTTTCGCGACCTGGTCTGTCTGTGTGTGTGTGTTTGTCTGCGAACAAAATATTTCAAGAACCAAAAGAGCTATGAGGTTGAAATTTTATATTTAAAGTAAGTCACTCCCCTGGGACATAACACGAAGCTTTTGAACAAAATCGGCCAAAGAGTACTAGTACTTTACTGATGTACTTTTTCAGTTTTTTTCGATTTTCTCAAAATTCGCTCCAACGATTTTATTTAAAATTCAAAAATCAATTATTTTTTAGATGCTCTTTAAAATGTATATTCTCATTTTGCCATTGAAATATTCTGAAGACCACTTTACTCTTGTACTTCATAGGAAGGATAGGAGAAATATTTGCTAAATCAACCAGCCGAAAAAGATAAGGATGCCACCGGGAGTCGAAGCACCGTTCTGCCAATATGCATTAAGCATTCTCTGGCATCCGTAATTCAAATCTCGGCGGCATCCTTACCTTTTTCGGCTGTTTCATTTAGTAAATATTAATTATATAAAAAATTAATATAATTATCTAATAATAAAATTAAATTTAAACTATCAATCATAGGCTCTACTGGAAACATTTTGGAAAATTGAAAAATTAAAAACCCTTGGTTATAAGTTTCAAAGTGTCATCAGAAGTGAATTAACAAATT
The DNA here is from genome assembly GCA_023213315.1 of Euborellia annulipes. Taxonomy (NCBI): domain Eukaryota; kingdom Metazoa; phylum Arthropoda; class Insecta; order Dermaptera; family Anisolabididae; genus Euborellia; species Euborellia annulipes. The sequence continues at coordinate 15,691 of JAKCPI010015883.1, read as the reverse complement.
TTAATAATTAAAAATGTTAATGTTTATGAAAAATTTTTATGAAAATTTAAAAATTAAAATTAAAATCACTAGTTACTTTTTGAGGTTGTGGCTATGATGTGATTATAATGGAGAATTGGAGATATTAGTCAAATTGGGATTATCTAGGTCCAATAAAACTCCCAGAATAAGATGTTTCGTCTTGAATTTATTTCGCCATCTTCAGTTATTGGGAATTATACACATAGTGCAAGTGCACATGTTATAAAACCAGGACTCGTCAATAATAAAATTTATTTGCTTCATACAAAATTATATGGCTCCTGTGCTCAAGCTCAGAGATAATTCAATAACAAAATATTTTACTAATTAATAAATTTTATTATTAACAAGTCCTGGTTTGATCACATGTGCACTTGCATTATGTGTATAATTCCCATTAACTGAAGATGGCGAAATAAATTCCCCATTATAATTTAAAATCACTACGTTATAAGTTTCAAAGATGTATTAAAAATTCACATTTTTAAACTTAATGCGTATTTCGACTTTCATACGTCATTAGAAGTGATTATACAACTAGTCTATTTAATTTTTATATTTTTCATTTTTTCATATATATAAGTAATAAAAGCACATTAAACAGAAATTAATTTATAATTTAAAAATTATTTCAATGAGACCATTTAACCCCGTCCCTATTTATTTCAATTGAATGGTATCCAATTCAATGTGGGATGCGAATCCGCGAACCTTGGTACAAATGGCCAGCCACTACACCAAAGCCCGAGGGCTTTTATTTAATTAATTTGTCGGCTGTTTGGATAAATCCCATTGATTTTGCTATTCTTCTGGTAAATAGTTTAGCTATAGGTTCTGCATTAAGTAGAATTACCTGGAGGTTATGTCCCTCTCCGGGGATATAAGCGACCATCTCCTTGCCTGTAGTCAGACGGACAAGACAACACTTTCGGTTTGCTGAGTTGGGTTTCTTTGGTTTCTTAATTAGAGTCTTAAGGACAATGCCTTTAGCAAATGGTTTTCCATCTAGAGGTTTCCGTGGTGGCCTCACTTTTACATGTGGACCTTTGCGATGCATATACATCAACGAGGCCATTCCTGCAGTCTGGATAGCTATAACAAACAAACAAATTTCTTGTGAAAGGGTGAAAAATAAGAAAACTTATTAGAGAAATTGATTGATATTGTTAAATTATTTATTTAGTTCCTAATATTACTATTATATACAATTCCCTTATCTATTCGCAAGCTATTATTTTTTATCGTTATTGTAATTCATACACAAATCGAAAAAGTAAGAAAATGAAAACGCCTGCATTTAGGCAACCGTGCATTTCAATTGACGTCTTGGCCAGAGATGGACATTCTACCTGTTAACATTATTTACGTATGACTCCCATCAATAATTTTCTTTATAATTCTGAAATTTAGATTTGTTCTTTTACTTTTTATTTAATATTAATTCAAGTGGTTTTTTCATTATGTCAGCCATACCAATTAATTTTCAACTAGAGTCCTAGAGTTTAATTTCAAAGACAGCTCTTCTCTTTTATACATAATGCATTTGGCAAAGATAAATGTAATGAATTGATTTAAATTCTCTATTTCAATTAATTAAAAAAAAAAAATTCTGAGAGCAAAATAAATAAATACGATAAAAGTATAAATTCCCTATTTTATGAAAAGCAAATTTAATAATGAATAATATGCTAATAGAGTTTAAAAGCTTACATTAAAATATATTTAATTTATTGATCATAGTGAAGAGGAAAGAAAAATATAGTCTGTCAAAAATTAATTATTGAAATTAAATACAATTAGTCTTTTATGCTTAGGCCCACATTTTGTGAGTACGTGGATGGCGACCACGAGCTACTCGAGCTGGAACTGGCAGTCCTGTTCTTTACATGTCTGTCCCTTCTATATTTAAAAAAAAAAAAAACATTCACACTTTTTTCTCATTCACACTCAAACTCACACACACATTCACACTGTCTTTTCGGCAGCTCAGGCCATATAAGACATTTACGATAACCGTTATTTATGAATTTATATATATTAGGGTCCAGGCATTTTTATTTAAGCCATCTGGTATCCAGATGGCTTAAATAAAATCATCGGACTGCCTGGGGTCCGAACCCGCGACGTTTGGTATATGAGGTTAGCACGCTAACCTCTACGCCATGCCCCGAGGGCTTCTATATTTTTAAACAAGCGGCATCAGACCGTGCGACGGGTCGGCCTGTTCTATTTCTTCCGGTCTCAAAAAAACCCACCCCGCATTGCGAGAATAAGAAAGAAGAAGAAATACAAATAGTCTATTGATTCTATTGGCATACAAAGGCTTTCTATAATAATATTCACTTAAGCACCGCATCTCGAAAAGCCGTTAGAAGACGATTGACTACCGAGTTACTTGAGGCGGCAAAAGATGGCGTTAGTTTTTCCCATAGGGATACAAGGGATTTATTCCATTTTAAAGATTCCAGCTAATTAATTAAGAGTAAAAAATTAATTATTTTTTAACATAATGATTACCAATTTAATTATCTATAAGATATAGAGCGGATTCTTTAAAAATATCTTTTATTTAATGCGATTAATCTTTAAAAAAAAATTATTTTTTTCGAAAATGAAAAAAAGGGCTTCTATAAGTTGTAGATATTTTAAATAGCTTTAATTAAAAAAAAATTTGAGGTCGATAGCTTCAAAATTTTAGCCGCTGGAATCTCCCAAAATTAGCACCCCGAGACGCACCTTAAGACAATCTTGATCAAGATCGATTAATATCATTTAAAAAGAATCATAAATTTATCTCAACTCTAATATCAATTATTTGAAATGATTGATGACTAATAGTAACTAATTGATACTTTTTTTTTTTAAGTACTTAAATTTTATTACAGCCTGAGAAACTTGTAATTGATTAAAATATTCAACTATGCGGAGAGAGAAATTGAGAAAGTTGAAAATGGATTTCAATTGATTATTCCCGCCATTAATTTATATTAATAACTGTTTCTCTCGATTCAATTTCAATACATTAATTTAGGAAAATTAATCATTTGAAGAGGGAAAACTATTTTCAAGTTGATGATTCATTCTTCTTGTTTAAATTCTCCTTTCAAAAGTTAAGTTACATTCAAACAAAGTTTGTCACGTAATTTCACTCTCTCATCCCCCCCTCCCCCACCTTCTCTTTCTCTAGAAAATAAATTTGATTCACCTTCTTCTTGAATCTTCATTTGTTTGTTTTCGCCCCGTTAAGTCTTTTTAGGCTTATTCACATTATAAAACTGAGTTTTAATCGTACTATCGTTTAATGCATTAAAGAGCTTTTTTATTTTAATTTCATTCTAAAGAAATTTTATTAAATTCAGGCCAAAGACAATCTTAAACTATATATTTCGAAAATTAATTCCTTAGTTTTAATAAAACCCCAATTTTTATTTATGTTATCTTGTTTATTTAAGGAGATGTATTGTTTAGTTATTGATAAATACTCCTTAGGAAGAACATGAGTGGGTCCGAAACGTTTACGATTAAATAAAAAGTTTTGCTTTTTATCTAAAGGCCGTTTCACACGTAGGATTTTCAGGTTACATTGCATGCGATATGAGGTCACTGCAAGCAGAGCCAGCAGTGTGATGCACTCACACGAGACATGCAGCTAGCGAATAAAACTTGAGCTGTCAAAAATTATAATATTATAATACGTATTAATATATTCACACGTCTCAGAGGGAGAGAGGCTTTTCAAACATGATGAGTTTGAAAGTCTAAAATCGGCAGAAATGACCTCTGGTGGTCGCCTCTTTTTTTTTTTATAAAATATTTCAATAAAAAGTAAGCTGTCAAAATCAAATAACCTCACTTTTTGGTTAAAGTCAGCCATGTTGGATGACGTGAAAAATCCGACTCTGTGATTGGCCGATGCATGGGTTTGGAAGAAAGACATGCAAAAAAATTGAAATAAATGACGTCATGTACCATTTATTGCAATAGTATTGAGAATGCCTATGAGTTAGGCAGCCAAACTTGCACACACAACAAAAGCTTCCTTGACTCTGTAAGGGCTACGTAGACAATAGGCTGTACGACCTTTTATCACAAAAGAACCACTATAAAAATTTATTGTTTTAATATAAAATAGAAATATTTTATTTTAAAGATGTATCGAAATAAAAATTCTTTCAATGTTTTAATTAGAAAAAAAAACAACATAATTTTTTTTTTTTTTTTTTTTTTTAAACACACACTTTTTTCTCATTCACACTCACACACACATTCACACAGTCTTTTCGGCAACTCAGGCCATATAAGACTTTTTACGATATCCGTTATTTTTAAAAATACATATATGGGGTCCAGGCATTCTTATTTAAGCCATTTGGTATCCAAGTGGCTTAAATAAAAACATCGGACTGCCTGGGGTCCGAACCCGCGACGTTTGGTATATGAGGTTAGCACGCTAACCTCTACGCCATGCCTCGAGGGCTAATTTTGTTTTTTAATTAAATTCGTAGCATATTTCAAACTCGTTTTAGATTATTTCTAAAAATGAGAAAGTTTCATTACATTTCGATTTTTGAAGTAATTTAGTGGCATCGTTTGGTAGGCAATATAACAAGAAAACTCTTCGTGTGAAGCGGCCTTAATTTATTCCTGACTGTCATTTCATTCTTGAAATTGAATTATTTATTTAAAAGAAATTAATAAAAATATATCGGGGCAAAAAAAAAAAACTGGTGTTCGAATTTTAAAGTTACGAAGAGAAAGTTGTTTAATGGGAGGTCAGTCACATCAAATTTTTAAAGGTTGATGACCCATTACTCAAGATAATAACTCACAAAATATGTTATTCTTGAAACAAAAATTGCAATATTTATATGAGGTTATAAATAATTGTGTCAAAGGGTTGTATGAGAAGGGTGTCACCCTGGGCAATATTCAGGCCAAGGTTCAGCTTTTCGGCAAGAGTTAAAAATCTTTTCTTAAAAGGGTTCTTGGTCATTGAACCATGTTTATTTTGAGGTAAACGAAGGAATGTTAACAAACTTACGAACACTGTTTCTATTAAGATATTAACCTGTCAATCAAAATTTTCTGAGAAATCTTTTAGGAAGGGATTTATTCTTAATTCAGAGAAATCGGTTTGTGTGACTCAACAAGTAACAACGACTTAATAATTAGTATTAAAGTAAGAATGTTGATTTAAACAAACTATCGTGGTCCAGCATCTATTCTTAACTTTAATATTAGGGCTCTTAAAACTATTTTAAATTCTAGAATGAATTTTTAATTTTTAAATTCTCATTATAAAAGTGTTAACTATTTTATTTTTATTAATTTAATTAATTTTTTTTTTAATTTTGTAAATTAACCCCCCTCCCCCCTTTCCCCGCGGCTCAGAGGTTAAAGGTACTGACAAATATCAAATATTGTTAATCTTAAAGCCAGGAGTGCGAGTTTAAATCAATTGAATATCATTTGGTATAAATAAATGTTGCCGAAAAGATTTTGAAAAAAAAAAAAAATAAAATAAAAAATATTCATATCTACATTTTTTTTCCAATTTAGTTTAGTGACGTCAAAAAAAAAAATACTGACGTCAAAAAAATATGAGCCATTAAATGATGTTTTTAAATAAATTTTAGTATACAAATGGCTTTTTATTTATTAATATTTATTTATTTTTTTTTTTTTTTTACTTACTCTTACCTCTATATAGGTTAATATCTATAGAGAGAAAGTATTGGATTCATGTCAAAAATTCGATGTCGAAATTTTGATGGATATACACGTTTTGAGGTCCCCTGAATCCAAAAAAGTGGTTTTCGCGACATGGTCTGTCTGTGTGTGGGTTCAATTTTAAGCATGAAGGAATTGAGCTATGAGGTTGAAATTTTATATATAAGTTAAACACCCCTCAGGAGCTTGAAAATAAGCTTTTAATCAAAATCGGCCAAAGAGTACTAGTACTTTACTAATGTACTTTTTCAGTTTTTTTCGATTTTCTCAAAATTCGCTCTAACAATTTGATTAAAATTCAAAAATCAATTATTTTGATTTGGTTATAAATTTATTTATGGGAAGAATTCTACAAATCTTTAGAATATAACTACAGTAGAGTCTTGCTAATCTGGCCTAAACGGGACCAGATTCTGAAATTCATATCTAGGTGATTACCAGAAACATAAAATGTATACATAATACTAAATTAATTCATACAAATTTATTTCTTGAAAAAATCTGTAATGACACTTTGTTTTCTTAAATTACCCCTTTTTTTTTGCTGCAATGTCTTTTCAACACTCTGGGTTAGCCAGTATGCTGGAGTATCTTCGTCCCGCTTAGCAAGACTCCACTGTATCTGAATTCTGATTTCAATAAATTAATGAAAACACATTTTCGAGTTGGTTTATACTCCAAGATATATGAAGAAATTACTCTGCAGGAGTAAATCTTGCCTTTGATGGAGAAGATGGCAAATCTAATGAAATTAATAATTATTTATGGAGAAAAAAATCTTGGAAGTAATAGGAATCCTAATGCTAAACAAGTCCTGGAGGTTCGTTATTTTTTTTTTGGATTTCTTGAATAGAACAATGGTCTGGTCGCAATACCGACAAATGGGAAAAAGGTATTAGCTATTGTGTCAAATGGTCAATGCACTTCCTATTATTTCGCATGACTTCAAGTGGGCGTTTTGGTCTTGTATTTGACAAAAGATGATACCAAGTGACTGGCCACACACAGATATTTATCATTAAGCTTCAAAATGAAACAATTTTTAAACCAGATCTCTTTGGAATAACTACTGTCTACTGAGAATTGTTATCTAAATCTGATGACTGACGCTGTTTTTACTAAAAGATGTAGTGACCTTCATCCCTCATCACAACTAATTTTTGACTGCTTGCTCTAACGCTAAGCTGTCCCTCTGATAAGCAACTTACTATGATTTTCGAGTCTTTTCGTAATTAGTTCTAAGCGTTGAAATTAGGAACTCAGACAGGCCTTGTTTATTATTATTTTTTTTTTTTTTTTTTGAAATTTTCAATTTTTTGTTAAATAATTTGAGAAGGACTCCCCCAAGGCTTTCTCGTATATTCATATCATATTGGCCTAAATTTTAAGCCATAAGTGTAAATACGATTGCAAGTACCACGAAATTCGAGCCCTATTTATCATATTTTTAGGCCTATGACAAAAAAATTGAAATATTTCAAAATTTTCAAAATTAGTCATTTTCTTCGTTGATTATTTCAAAAAAATGTCCAAGAATCAAAACTTTTTAAAATAGAGTAATTTATCATATTAGGCCTATGACAAAAAAATTGAAAATTTCAAAATTTTTGAAAAATTGAAATGTTTAAAACAATAAAATGATTGTCTTCTGCTGAAATATATATATTTCAGAAGACAACATTTCAATTTAAAATATAAAAAAAATCCTGCTAATCTCGGCAAACATAACCTTTCAAATTTTTGAAAAAACTTATTAGGTAAAATATACTATTCCCACGGGACGTATTTACTCCAAAATTTGATACAGATTTACAATTTTAGTGTAAGAAATATGTACCAAATTTCATTTATGTGGCTGCTTGCGTTTTTAAGCAATCGTATTCACACACACACCCACACACACAGACATAATTCCAAAAATGTTTTTTTTTTACTTAAGGAGGTCTAAAACGTCAAGAATCGTCAAAATGCCGTGGTTGAATTTTTTTCGAATATAATACTTTCTCTTTATATACTTCGTATACGAGAAAGAAAAAATTAATTAACTTTAATTTATTATTATAATTTTTAATATATATTTACATTAATTTATTTCAATTTTAATTGTTATAAATGATGCCTCTATTAAGTTGCTAACTTTACAAAACTTTCTTTATATCTCAGATAGCTAATTATATTTGAAAAAATCATTTTTTTAACTCGAAGATTAAGCTTGTTCTTGTTTACTATATCGATGATTTGCTATCAATCTGATAAGTAAAGCCCGGATTCCTATGCAATCGCATATTCTGCTCACTAACATGTACGTCCCGGAAAACTAATTTTCTATCCGAATCATGCCCCCTTAACACTAAGGTTCAAATTTTATATTGTACATATTTGGTTGCATAAAGTTGCATATTTGAAACATATTTTTGAAGCATATTTTTAGCATATTTCGGCAAGTTTTATTTTATTTTAATTTTTTTTTTTAATAATAATTAGATAAAGGAAGAATAGGTATTTATGATCGAATTATCAATATGGAATGTGTTTATTTTGTTAAATTAACCAGTAGAAATCATGATTTACCTTCAATTGGAAGCCATTTACCTGATAATTTTGTCATATATGGACCCTGTTATGCAATGGTGTGTCAAAGACCAAACATCGAGTTTTGAGAAAATCAAATTTTTTTGTTTTCATTGGATTATATATAATTTTTGTTGTCAATTGTGCAAGTGACATTAAATATAAATTTTTTTAGGACATATTTCATAAAAAATACTATTAATTAAAGCATTTGAAACAATATTCCGTGCTTAACTCAATTTTGAATTTTTTGGTCTTTGACACAGCATTGCATAACAGGGTCCATATATTGCATATTTTAACACTTACTGCATATTATATGGTATATTTAGAAGAGGACTGCATAAAAATCCGGGCTTTAATTATAAGTGAAGCATCCAGACCCTATTTTTGATAACTTTTTTTGAACTATTTATTCATGAAATAAGGGCTAAAGATTTTTCTTTATAAAAAATAAAATAAGAGAAAGTTGCGTGTTTCTTGGACGAAAATATTGTTTTGAACGGCATAGGTCAATGCTCTGGGGAATCGCCAATAATGAAAATATGAAATATGGTATACAAAACATAAATCTGACTAAAGAATAGAAGAAAAGTTGAAAATAGAATTTCACAATTTTTAGTGACAGTTTCTTTTATTTTTATTCTTTACCCAATCTTTTTTTTCCTCCCTTCTTATCTTTTGAAATTTTTTTTGAATGCAGCACGTTTCCGTTTCCAACTTGAAATCTTCTTTTCAATTCTTTTTGTTTGGCTTGCCATAATTATTTCTTTACACGCCTCAACGAGTCAAATCAATAGGAATTATATAATGATTCTATCGGTACATGGGTCTCTTGAGTTCACAAGCCATGATATTTAATTAGGCCGACTGACAAATAATTTGAATATTTTATTTAGTCTTGCAAATTTGTTATTAAAAATAATAATGAAAATTTTATTATTCTGTAAGGTAGTATCATATCCCCCCCCCCCAACTCAGTCTAAAAGTAAGGAAAAATTCTAAAAAAAATTACTAAATTAAAAAGTCTACCCAACACTATTTATTTCAAATGATTTGTAAACAATTCAATTGAAATAAATTTTTCTCGCTTCTTTCTGAGCCATTTGAAATTTTTAATAAGAATTTCTTTTTTTTTATTTTATTCGGGATTCGGGCGATCATCCCCCCCCCCCTTCAAAAAAAAAAAAGAATAAATTTTAAAGAATATATATAAAATATTTTATATAATTAAAAAAAAATTTTCTCTCTCTGTATATTCTACTAGGATTTTTTTTTGGAATTTTGAGGGCTACAATCCCGTGACAAAAAGTTGGGAACTCCTGCACTATAATTTTAACTCTCTCTTTCTTGTCATATTCATGGGCGTAACTAGAGAATTTGGCTGGGGTGGGCCATGGGACTAGCTATTCTTCGGAGGGCCTGGAAAGCCCCATATTTTCTCTATTTTTCTTGGGACAGGGAGCTTTCTGGGGGCCCCGGCACCCCCTAGTTACGCCCATGGTCATATTAACAAGCTTAAATAATAATGTTATTTTTTGTTTAGTGCTCTCTTTAGTTTGTAGGTGAACAAGTGGTGCAAACAGGGGGTGGGGGCTGTTTGGGAGTTAATCTCCCTTCCTCCATCAGGGAATAAAAAATACTCTACCCATGACCTTACCTTCTTTTAATTAAAAAAAATATTTGCATTTCCCTTGAAAAAAATCATAACCTCCCACAGAAAATACTGGTTGCGTCTGCTGAGGGGAACCCATAGAGATGAGTCCCTCTTAGTTTTAGTTTAGTTTATCTTCCTAAGGATCCTTTTATTTCATTGAAGTGATTATACCAATTATCTATTCTCCGTTTATTTATACGAGACGCTTTAGCTATATTTCCCATCCTTCTTGTATATTTAATTTTGGTTTTGGCTTTTTAAGATATTGATATTGACAACTTCTTGCACACATGAGCGCCAAAAATTTTATATGCAATCTTTGATTTTAGAAGCTTCTTTGCAATTTTTTTTTTATCTGGGCAATTATGTTTTCTCAAACTAATGAACACCGATCCCATATATACAGTACATATAAAATGTATAAATATAAACAAATATCAAAATCGAAGTCATATTCTCGTTAAAGAAGCTGGAATCAATATAACTATAAATATGTTAAATAATTTTTACGTGAAATAATCAATTTTAATTAAATAATCAAGAGCTTGTATTGTGTATCTATGCAAAAACAAGGATTAGAAATGCTTGGAAATGGCAAATATTGTGATTATATTGTTTATAACTCTTTTGTATAAATATTGAAATGATAGAATAATTTTCTTATCCAAATTTTACATAAAAATATAAATTTTCTTACCTCCTTTGAAAGTTGACACCGTCGGTAAGGTTAGAATTTGTGAAAACTTTTGACACAAACTAAACATTTTAAATGTTGAATGAAAATTAATTAAAAGTCAATTAATTAACATTTATTTATTTAAAAAAACAGCTTAAATGCAACTAAATATGTAAATAAGTAATATTTTTTTTTTATTTAAAACTCACTCATGCTCACAAGATAAACAGTTGTCAAGTTAATTTACCAACTCGCCGCAAGGTCGCAGCAGAGTTCAGTTTTGCGCGCGATATTCATTCTCCTTAAAATACAGAAAAATTACATTAAATTTAATTAAAAATTTTGTTAAAAATTTACAAGAATTATCATTAAGCTTAAATGAAGATAATACATTTTCTTTCTGAGAGCATTTATTTAAATCTTGTTTTTATTTTCCCTAAATTAAATGAAATCCAATATACCGTAATTTAGAAAAATCTGGTGTGACTGGCGCACAGCACACAACTTTCTCTTACCTTCGGTAATCGAAAGTTGTGTTCTGTGCTTGTCACACCAGATTTTTCGTGTCGACATGTATTTAGTTTCCGACAGTAGGGTACAATTGAATTCAAGATGTAAAATTTATAAGTATGGGGAAAATATTTATATTTTGTTACCATGGCAACCATTTCTCCTATCTTCCCTATGAAATACAAGAGTAAAGTGGTCTTCAAACAATTTTGAGAGCAAAATCAGAATATACATTTGAAAGAGCACCTAAAAAATAAATGATTTTTGAATTTTAATCAAAATCGTTAGAGCGAATTTTGAGAAAACCGAAAAAAACTGAAAAAGTACATCAGTAAAGTACTAGTACTCTTTGGTCGATTTTGATTAAAAGCTTATTTTCACGCCCTAGGAGAGTGCCTAACTTAAATATAAAATTTCAACCTCCTAGCTCAATTCCTTCATGCTTAAAATTGAACACACACACACACCCACACACCCACCCACCCACCCACAGACAGACCATGTCGCGAAAACCACTTTTTTGGATTCAGGGGACCTCAAAACGTGAAGATCCATCAAAATCTCGACATCGAATTTTTGACACGAATCCAATACTTTCTCTCTATATATATATTACATATATACATAGGTAAGAGAAAGTAAAAATTTAAACCTTTGATCCTGGCACAAGATACGAGATATTTACTTCTGCTGTATGATAGCATAAAATGATTTAAGCCGACTGGCCTGACCGAAAAGAAGAGCAATAGTCACCAAGATCTCTAAAAACAAGGACGGTCAAGCAAGCTGCTCTGAACTTCAAGATGGGTGGCCCAGAGGCTTTTGAACACCCGCCAAAGTCACCGACAAATTTTTACTTTCTCTTACCTATGTATATATGTAATATATATATAGAGAGAAAGTATTGGATTCATGTCAAAAATTCGATGTCGAGATTTTGATGGATCTTCACGTTTTGAGGTCCCCTGAATCCAAAAAAGTGGTTTTCGCGACATGGTCTGTCTGTGTGTGGGTGGGTGGGTGGGGTGTGTGTGTGTGGGTGGGTGTGTGTGTGTGTGTTCAATTTTAAGCATGAAGGAATTGAGCTAGGAGGTTTAAATTTTATATTTAAGTTAAACACCCCCGGGACCGGAAAAATAAGCTTTTAATCAAAATCGGCCAAAGAGTACTAGTACTTTACTGATGTACTTTTTCAGTTTTTTTCGATTTTCTCAAAATTCGCTCTAACGATTTTGATTAAAATTCAAAAATCAATTATTTTTTAGATGCTCTTTCAAATGTATATTCTCGTTTTGCCCTCAAAATTGTTTGAAGCACACTTTACTCTTGTGTTTCATAGGAAAGATAGGAGAAATGGTTGCCATGGTAACAAAATATAAATATTTTCCCATACTTATAAATTTTACATCTGAATTCAAATATTCCTTACTGCCGGGAACTAAATCTATGTCGACACAAAAAATCTGGTGTGACAGCACAGTACACAACTTTCGATTACCGAAGGTAAGAGAAAGTTGTGTGCTGTGCGCCAGTCACACCAGATTTTTTCTACATCCAATAATAATAAATTGTGAACTGTCATATGATGTTGATCACTGCAGCCGGACTTTAAATATATAAAGAAAAAATATTATTTAATTAAAAAAAAAAAATTTCGTTGCGAAAAATCCTCCCAGGAACTAGCTAGCCCCAAAAGCTAATGCTTCATCCCGGAGCTTCCAATCAAGGACAAATCATTCAAAAATTTTATTAAATCAAGTTATATACAAATTTAATTCTTGGATATTCGAATTTGGTTTAAAAAATGCAATAAGATCAAGAAACATTCTTTATGAACAAAATTTGAAAGTATAATAAAATATTCTCTTTATGTTCTAATTTGTTCGCCAAATTTTTAAAGGTTGATGACCCATTACTCAAGATAATATCTCACAAAATATGTTATTCTTGAAACAAAAATTGCAATATTTATATGAGGTTGTAAATAATTGTCTCAAAGAGTTGTATGAGAAGGGTGTCACCCTGGGTAATATTCAGGCCAAGGTTCAACTTTTCGGCAAGAGTTAAAAATCTTTTCTTAAAAGGGTTCTTGGTCATTGAACCAAGCTTATTATTTAAAAAAAAAATGAGATCAACAAACATCGTTACTGGAATGTACAGTAGTTAAAGCTATCAAACACTCGATATTTTAGGATTTTAATGCATATTTCACCCTTTTTTAAATCCATATTTTGCAGTTTTTCAATTCGAATCCTATTAATAATAAAAAAGAAGAAAAAATTGCTTTTTTTTTAATTTTCTCTACAAATTATACAAATTTCCGCATACATTTTTAATTATGACGTAATTTCACCAAATGAGAACTCGTTTCAAAGGGAAATCGAATTTAGTGAACTTTTTAAAACTTTATTTTTAAAAACCAAAATGGAAGTCCTTTTCACAGAGAAATAATTAAAAGTGAAACTTTCTTATCTCAAGAGATAGACATTATTATCATCTAATGACATTTTCATGTCAGTCAGTCCCGTTGGTTCTATTTTATATTATTATAATTTCTTCCCTTTTCTTTTTAATTTAAATTTGAAACAAGAATATATTACTCCTAAGAATAATAAATAAATAATCTAACGACAGCGTTTTCCAAACTTTTTTTTTTGTTGCCCATTTATTTTACTTATTTTTCTTAATAGCTCAGTAAAATTTTTCTTTGTCCCATTAGTAAAATGTTAATATTAACTCGATAGAGGTTTATTTGAAAAAGTTGGGGATTTTCAAAAAAAAAAAAAAAAAAAAGAAAAAAACGGTCCTAGAGACTGAAAATAAGTCGATCAATTTATCATTTAAGATAAAGAAATTTTAGAGATGAATTTGTGGTTGATTGGGCCAGTGGCGTAACCAAGGCGGAGGGGGGGCAAAACAGTGAAAAAATAAACTCAATGAAAGATCTTAATATTCTCTCATCCAATATTATTCTGTTGATTTACTGCAAATATTATCTGCAGTCTAACTGTTTATTTTATTTTAATAAATGGAAAATGACTCGAATGAATGAATGCCACTGTTATTTTGAAAATTAAATTAAATATTAGGCCCATTATTCTAATAACACATATAAAAATCTTAGAAAAACGTTCAATTATAACAAAATATTACAAAAATAAAATTAGTTTTTGGAACGAAGTTCTTTTACGCGGCTTACGGTTGGGTGAATTGGCAGAAAATGTCACCTAACCTGAAGTAGCAGTAACAAAAATGCGTTACAGCGGCGAGGGAGGCGAGGCCACACCTACCTCCCCAAAAAAAGAAAATAAATAATTATTTTCTTTTTTAAATAATATCCATATTAAATTATATTCGGAGTTGAAGAAAAGGCGTGAGGAACTTGGTTCCTGGGTGGAATCTCACGACCCCATACGTTTTGCTTTTTTTTCTTTTACAAGGGAATATGTAATCTTAAATGAACAGATCATTTCATTCTTGATCAAATTATTCTTCCCAATTCGGATGATAAAAAGTCGTCGATGAGTTCTCTACTTCACTTCTATGACGATTAATTAACGCCACGGATGAAGGATTTTTTTCTACTTTTTTTTCTTTTTTAACCCCCAAGAGAGAAAAAAAGAAAGAGAGAGAGAGAGAGTGACGTTTAAATTAGTCGGAATGTATCCTTGGGCAAGTCTTGGAGGCGTTAATGCTGCTATCAAAAGTCGACATCGTAAACGGATCGGGTGATTAGCGAGGCCATCAAATTCCACCCATTAGCCGGCAGCACGGCGTCCTAATTAATTTTTACAAGAAAAACGGCTTAGCAAAAAAAAAAAAAAACTCATTTTTGTTATTCATTCTCTTTTATGTTTAGTCTGTGTTGGATTTTAGAAAAATGGGTGAAAATTAATTTATATGATAAACTGATTGTAGACAACGCCCCTTGGGCATAATGTCTTTAATGAAAAATTATATCATTTATAATTTTTAACAGAATTTAAGGTGTGTTTTTGTGGATAAAATAAAATTAATAATTACCTCCAAGTTTTATTCTTTTTAAGGGCCAGTAGTATAGTGCCTTCTAAATTCTCAAATAACAGGCAATTTTTAAAGTTTTTGTATTAGCCTATAAATTACATTTTTAATTAATTTAAAAATTAAGATTAATTTATTATTTAAAAAAAATTTTTTTTTTTTCAAAAGTAAAAATCTGGTGTGTCTGGTCGCACAGGACACAACAATTGGTAGCCAATTAAATTGAAATAAATTTTTGTCCTCTGAGACGGGACGCGAACCTGGGTAAACCTAGCACAAGAGGCGGATACTCTATCTCTGTCACCACTGTGCTATGGCCCAGTGGCATATATTTATCACGAATGTGTTTATTAAAGCTTTTGTAGTTTGAAATATTATTATGGAGACGATCGATTGGGCAGTGAGTGTAAACAGTGAAGTCCAAACAAGCTCCTGAATTAATCAGAAATTTTAATATTATCTGTGAGTTTTTAATAGGTGAGTTGTGCTTAATAGTAAGTGTTCTT